>JAJLVL010000013.1:0-287165 GCA_030570355.1 Pichia nakasei
TTTCGGATGACGGAAATGGGATACCTGTTGCCCGAGTCATGTTTCGGATGACGGAAATGGGATACCTGTTGCCCGAGTCATGTTTCGGATGACGGGCATGCTGGTGGGTCTGATCTGTAACACTTCAACAACAGCTCTTATGGCCAAGTTGGTAAGGCGCTACACTAGTAATGTAGCGATCCTCAGTTCGACTCTGAGTGAGAGCAATTGTTTATTTTTTTTGTCATTTTTGACGTGTGTATTTTTTTTTGAAGGTTTGCGCTCAGGTTTGAAAGAACACTTCTTTATACTTTTTTTTTTACTGACAACTGATTAAATTTATTAACTAAAAGTAGATTATACAAGTGTAAATAAAGAAGAAAAAAAATAAATTAATTATCTTTGTTTAAATATAAATAGTAATAGATTTGTGTAATAATTTTTTTGTAGCTTTTTATGTGTGAATTTTTTTTTAAATGATAATAACAATAATAATGGGTAAGGACTTTATAATCTACCTTGAAGATTTAAGGAATGAAAAAATCTTAAAATTTAAATTTTGATACCAGAAGAAACTTCCAATTGTTCAATGACTGGATTTAAAACATTTGGATTCAAATCAGCATTAGTTAAAGTTAAAAGTTCTTCAGTCCATAAGTTTTCAAATGGAGTTTGAGAAGCTGAGCCAACACCACAATGACCACCAACATTTTCCCAATCTTGAACTCTTTTCAAATTCATTTCTTTCCATAAACTATCAACAGATTCAATCAATTGATCACAAATTTCTTTATCATGATGAGGAGATGGTGTGATTCTTAATCTTTCTTCACCAGTTGAAACAGTTGGGAAATTAATTGCTTGAACATAAATCTTATATTTATTTAATAAAGCATCAGATGCTTTCTTTGCATCACCTGCATCACCAACTAATAAAGGAACAATATGTGAAGGATTTGGAATAACTGGAATACCAATATTTTTAAATTGTTCTTTAACATATCCAACATTCTTTTGTTGATTAACTCTATCTTCAATATTATTTCTAACAATTCTAATTGAAGTTGATAAACCAGACATAACAGCAGGAGGTAATGAAGTAGTGAAAATGAAACCAGGAGCAAAAGATCTAATCCAATCAATTAAATTTCTATCAGCTGCAAGATAACCACCAACAACACCAAATGATTTACCTAAAGTACCAGTAATCATATCAACTCTATCCATAACAGTTTTATAATTTGGTGAAGCAATACCAGCATCTAAATGTGCTTTAAAATCTAAATGTTCTGCAACACCCGCACCATGTGGACCATACATACCAACAGCATGGACTTCATCTAAGAAAGTTAAAGCACCATATTTTTCAGCCAAATCACACATTTTTTCAATTGGAGCAACTGAACCACACATTGAATAAACTGATTCAAAGGCAATAATTTTTGGAGTTGATTTTGGATACATTGCTAATTGAGATTCCAAATGTTCTAAATCATTATGTTTAAAAATATGCTTTTTAGCTCTTGAATTTTTAATACCTTGAATCATTGAAGCATGATTTAATTCATCAGAGAAAATTACTAAATCTTTAAATTGTTTACCAAATAATGATAAAATTGCATCATTAGCAACGAAACAGGAAGAGAAAACTAAAGCACCTTCTTTTTTATGTAATGCAGCAACTTCAGATTCTAAATTAATTGCATGTCTATTATGACCAGCAATATTTCTAGTACCACCAGCACCGACACCGTATTTTTCCATAGTTTTGATCATTTGATTGAAGACTTCTTGGTTTTTACCCATACCTAAATAATCATTTGAACACCAAACCATAACTTTATCTTCTTCATTTTGTAAATGTGCCATTGGGAATTCCTTGGCTAATCTATTAATGTTATTGAAAAATCTATATGAATTATCCTGTCTCTTTTTGTTTAATTCATTTTCGAAAAACCCGTTATAATCGGTTGCATTTTCCTTTGAAGATAAATCAATTTTATTGTTGACACCATTATTATTAACAATAGTTGTTGCATCATGATTCAATTTAGAAACTTTGATGGTTTCAGTAGCATGTGCAAAAACAGATTTAGAAGATTGAGTGTAAGATCTCTTTGCTTCAATCGCAGGACCCATAACAGGACAATGTGCTGCTTCATTAACTAAAGAAGATGACTTTGCCAATTTTTTCATTGAAGCAGTAGAATGGGATTTGACGAAAGGACAAACCCTTAAGGATGTTTTGGTTAAAGACTCCATGTTTGGTTTGATTTGGTTACAAAAGAGAGAGTTGCTTGTCTACTAAAAGAAGGAACAAATAAGATCTAGGAAGAGATCAGAAGTTTTTATATAAAGAAAGCAAAGTGTTGTTGGAAACAGCAAAGTCCTCTCCACACCTTTGCAGTTGCCGAAAAAAAAAAATTTAGAGGAAAACCGAGTGAAAAATACCTAATTTAGTCAGTTCATGCGGAATTTGGAAACTTCGGGTACACCACCACGTTTACATCGTACGTTTTTCCAAGTCTCGGGGCCGGTGCAATGGACAAGCTTCACGAGGATGTCGAACAGCATAGATGAGCTAGTGCGTCTGCAATTTAAATAAGGTACTTTGTGCCAACAAAGATCTTGTACAGTACAAACCCCGTGCCCACGACACTCGACGGTTTGATGACTTTCGGTGTTTTCATTGGCCGTCGGTGGGCGAAAAACGAGGAAAAAAAGAAAGGAAAAAGTGATTTCTTGCCCGGGTCACGTGACAGGATAGGGGGTGCGGAAATATTTGAGCACAGCCGCAATTGAAACATGAATATTTTATTTATTTTATTATTTTATGATAATTATAATCATAGCCGCATTAGATTTAATCTTCTTCTTTTGATAACCTGAAATTAATGCAAATTGAAGCTTTGAGATAGTTAATTGTACGTATGTAACCTATCAGTATCAGCGTTTCTTTGAATCATGGAACACTCAATTGTACTACAACATGAAACACAGTGCTTAAACCTATTACTAGATTCTGAGTCTTCTGAAATCAATATTTCTAGATCATCTCCTCCTACCTCAAATACTTGTAAGAAAATCTGCATTACAAATGATTTGATTGCAAATATGAATGATCACAATATTATTATCATTGATTCAAAACATTCATCCGACGAACAAGAAAGCACATATTCCCTTTATCAGTCCATTCTCAGACCAATTATGGAAATTTTCAGTATTAAACACGCTTATCACAAAACATCGTCATCAAATTCGATTCAAGAATTTGCAAATCTAATTGATCATACAATTTCAAACAAATACTTAATTCTCTTTATATCTGGAGACACAACTATTTTTGAATTCATGAATTTTGTTTACTCTAGATATAAAAATAGTCTACACCAAATTCCACAATTAATTATACAACCATTCCCACATGGAACGGGTAATGCTTTGTCAATATCAACGGGTGCCCTAAATGATCTCTTGGCCATTGAGAAACTCTTCACATTTAATAAAAGACATCTACCTCTTTATCAATTGACTTCAAATACCAAATTAAATCCAAAGAATTCAATATTATGCCATTTAAAGAATACTAATCTTTTATTTATGGTGGTTTCATCATGGTGTCTTCATTCAACTTTAGTTTATGAGTCAGATAAACCAGAATTAAGAAACAATTATGGTTCTGAAAGATTTAGAATTGCCGCCAATAAAATTTTAACTGAAAATCCAGTATTCAAAGGTAAAATCAAATTACTTCCTGCTAAAAAATCATTCATTTATAATGAGAAATCACACAATTGGTTATTTGATGAATCAAATGAGAAGTTGATGGATTTATCATATTTAGTTGTTGCAGCTGTATCAAATTTTGAAAAGACATTTAAAATATCTCCTGATTCAATCACAGATTCAAATGAATTACATCTCATCACTATTCCTCATGTATCATCAGATCAAACAATTTCTTTAATGAATGATGCATATAATAATGGAATTCATATTAAAAACCCCTTGGTTGGTTATGAAAAAATTTGTGGTAATCAAACACTACAAGTGGAAATCGATGATACAATGTCTTCTGATTTGAGCATCATTTGTATAGATGGCAGTTCTTGGGAAATTTCTGGTTCAAATAGAATTTTGTCAATCAGTGTTTTTGATCAATCATTTCTACATTTTCTTGCATAGTTTTAAAATTTTGGTAATACGATTTTTATAGTAAAGTACAATCTCTTTTTTTTTAAACTTATAAAACAAATTAATAAAACAAAAACTAACTAATTATTAAACATAATTTTTACTCCTTCTTTGGTCTCTTCTCAGAATCTTCTTTCTCAGTGAAAAGTCTTTTATTGTTATCATTGACAACTTGATTAGGCGTATTATTCGATTTAACATTGATAGGCTTATTACTATTATTATTGGAACCAATTTGATTATTCTGGTTCTTGTTTGCACCAGCAAAGTTAAATCCACCAACAGGAGCAAAATTCATTGGTGCCATATTAGAAATGTTTGGAATATTTGGCATACCGTTATTCATGTAACCAATTCCATTCATGTTTGGGAAATTTTGAAAATTATTGTTGTTGTTGTTGTTGTTGTTTCTGTTCATGTTTCCAAGTGTGGCCATATTGGATTTAGTAAAATTATTATTGTTTTTACCAGCAGGTGCCGCTGGTAAAGTTGCTATTTTTTTACTTCCAGACTCAAGTTTTTTGATTTGTTCTTCTAATCTGGAAACTTTATTCTGTAAAATCTTCTCCTTGAATTGCTTTTCTTTCTCAACAGCAGTTCTTATATCCTTCTTCAATTGTTCCTTCTCATCTTCGCATTTCTTTAGCAATTTAGCTTTCTCTTCTTCAAAATTACCTGTCTCATTCTTATTTCCAAGTTGCGATTTTAGCTCTTTAACTTTACCTTCATATATTTTTTCAAGTTCTTCACTCTTAACCTTGACTCTTTTCTCAACTATATCATTAATTTTAGCTTGTGATGGCGCTCTAATCTTATTCTTATGAGTTTCAATATCTCTCAAAAGTTGGAGATCGCTCTCAGCCTTCAATTTCTTCTTGAATTCTTCAATATCTTCACCACTTCCCGAGCTCAACTTAGCCTTCAACTCAGTCTCAAGTTTCTTTAGTGCTTCTTCCTTTTCTTTGATGTATTTGGCCTCTAACGCTTCCAAATCTTGACCGGCAAAACTCTTTTTGTTAAGCTCTTCAATTTTTTTCTTCAAATCTTCAATAACAGTATTAAATTCCTGTGTCTTCTTCTCATTTTCTTTAGAAATGGCTTCAATTTTGAAATTCTTTTGATGAACTTCCTCGTTTAATGATCTAATTTGAAGTTTTAGTTCATTTTGAGAATCTGTATTAGTTGTTGACGCTTGCTTTTCACTTAATTTCTTGGCCTCCTCAATAGCTTGTTGTTTCTCATTACGCATTTTTTTGAGTCTTTCATTGAATTCATTTCTAAGTTTGTCGAAAGCTAGAGTTTTCTCTTCAAGTTTATTATTCAACTCCAAGATAGTGTTATCCTTTTCAACAATATTCTTACTGGCAACACTTGCCTTCTCCAATTGCGATTTTAAAGTTTGTACTTCTTGATTCAACTCAGTCAACTGTGCTTCCTTGACTTCTAACTGCTTATTTAAAGTCTCAACTTCACCTCCTAAATTATTACTATTATTTGAATGTTTGGATATACTAGATTCTAATTCATTGATCTTATTCTCATACAACTTTATTTGATCTCTCAACACCATATTATTTTCCTTATAAACACTAAGCTCTTGAACTTCACCTCTCATCTTAGTCAATTCAATTGAGTATTTGTCAATAGTATCAGACTTTTCTTTTAATGATAAAATCTCGGTTTTCAAGTTATTAATTTCTGACTCTTTCAAATTGATATTTTTTCTCAAGATATGTTCTTCATCTTGAACGTACTGTAATTGTTGACTTAAAGAATCCTTCTCTCTACTCAAATAGGAAACCAAGTTTTTCATATCATCTGAATCACTAAAGGTTAATGGAGACTCTTCAATTTGATTCAACAAAGTTCTGTTTTGAGTTTCCAGTTCTGATATTCTGATCTTATCATTTCTCAAACTTTGTTCTAATTTAGCAACCGTCTTAGAACCATTCTCCTTTTCTTCTTCTAACAGTTTGCTGGAGTCATTTAATTCCTTTTTAATCAAATTCAATTGATTGAAACGTTCTTCAGATTCTTTTTTGATATTTTCGTTCAACGACTCAAGAGTGTTTATTTGGTTTGTTTTTTCAGATAAGATTTCTTTCATTTCATCAATGGATTTTTCTCTGGTTTCAACATCAGACTTGATGACGTTTATTTTAGATTCATAGTCATTTTTGATGGCATCAAATGTTGAAATAGCCAAATTCAATTCATTTATCTTCAGTTCGTAATCTTGCTTTTCCAACTTCGAAGATGCTTTCAAGTCACCATACTCAGCTTCAATTCTTTCCTTTTCATTTTCTAATGTGGAAATATTAGCTTTCAAATTCTCAACTTCTTCAGAAATTGATTTGATTTTTTCTTCAGAAATGTGCTTATATTGAGAATAAGTTTCATTTAATGAGTTCAGTTGTTGTTCAGTCACTGTAGCCAATTCCTTATATTGGTTAGAATCTTTAGTTGCAATCTCCAAATCTTCGAGAGCATGCTGCAATTCTTCCCTCAATACCATAACATCATTAGAACCATCAGTATTAGATATTGAAGTTAAAACAGTTTGTTTTCTTTCATCAATAGCTGCATGTCTTTTCTTCAAATTTGTTATTTCTTCTTTCAAATCTTGAATAATCTTTTCCTTACTGATTAACGAATCTTTCACCAAATTGTATTCTCCATTTAATAAATCAATTCTCTTTTGATAAATCTTTGAATCTGTATTTTTAGAATGCAAAATGTTACTTATTTCAGAATTACTTTTTTCAAGCTTTGCTCTTAAGCTTTCAACTTCACGCTGCAAAGAATCAATATTAGTGGTATATCTTTGAACAGTTTCTTTGACAATATTCTGTCTTTCAACATCAATGGATTGTAAATTAATTATGATTTTGTTAGATTCACTCTTTTCTTTATATAAATTATCAATGTTGTCTCTTAATTGCTGTTCAGCCGCTTTCCAAACTTCCTTTTCAGCACTTACGGTTTTGAGTTTGAGTTCGCAGCTTATGAAATCTGATCTGGTTTTAAGTAATGCATCATTGGCAATTTGAAGGTTGGATTCGAGCTTACCCAAATTAGCATTGGTTTTTTCAAGCATTGATTTCAATTGCGTATTTTCAGTTTTGATGAAGCTAACTGAAGATTGAAGAGCATCCACTTTTTCTTTATAAAGATCAGTAGCTGATTGTTCCTTTGATAATTTTAACATAATTTCACTCTTTTCAGACACAACATTCTGAATTTTGGTATTTAGCTCAAAAATTTGAGCATCATATGATTTCCTAATACCAGAAAGTTCTTCTTTCTTAGACTTTAATTCTTCAATTAACATATCAATTCTTTCAGTATTGGCTTCAATATCCCTCTTTTCATTCATAGTAGCAACGCCAGAGTTAAACAAGTTCTGTAACATATCTCTACCATTGTTCGCCGCTTCTAATTGTGTTTCTAAAGATTTCACTTGATCTTGGAGTTTTGTTATTGCTTCCTTTGCCTTTTGTATTGATGAACTTTCGGCTTCTTCAATCAAGTTACCATTTGTGCTTTCTTTATTTTCCAACTCTTCACCCAATTGACGTGAAATTATTAATAACTTTTCATTTTGTTTGACTAAATCTGTTATATCTTTAAAGGTAGTAACACGATCAGAAATTAATCTTCCAGTATCGGTATCATCCACATCTTGAATTTCACCATATCTTGCAACAACGTTGTTAATTGAGTCCCGTTCTTCTAAAGTTAAAGGATGTTCACCTGATATTTTATATTGCATTTCGGTCAACAAAACAACAAGCTGTCTCTGAAGATCAGTTTTATATTTGGTCAAATTACGAATTTGTAGTTGAAATTCTTCGGTTTTCTTCTTGAAGATCAAATTAGTTTTAGAAAAATTCTTTTTATCAGTTGTTAATTTTTCTATAACAACATTAAGTTTTTGTTCTTTACTTTGAAGATCTTCATATCTATCTTGATATGATTGCAATAGAGGTAATTTACGTTCAAGCTCTTCAAGAACATGCGACAACTCATTTTCTGCCTTAGTTCTCAAACGCTTTTCCATCAAAATTTCTTTCTTGGAGTTATTCAACTCACCAATTAGATCAGTTAAAGTCAATTTGGAATTCATATCATTCAAAGTTTTTTGTGCAGATAACGGATCAATAATCGCACTGTTCTCAAATAATGCAGATTGGTTCGATAATTCGTAAATTTTTTTTTCCATGTTTTCAATCTTGACATCCTTAGTAATTATTTGAGATTCAAGTTCTTTAAATGTTTTTTGGTAATCCGCTTCATCATCTTGAACTTTTTTACTTGTTTTTGTGTATAATTGATCTAATGCTTCAATTCTTTCAATTTTGTCTTTTAAAGATTTTTCGAGGACTTGAATATGTTCATCTCTTCTAGAGATTTGATTCATATATTGAGACTCTTGGGATGATAGTTTATCGGACAAATCTTTGATCTTAAATTGATATTCATTGTTTTGTGCAGTTAATTTGGAAATATTGGAGTTGCAAGTTGAAAGTGATGCTTGAGAGATTTCATACTTTTGTTTAACTGATTCAAGTTCAGTTTTATAGGTGGTTATTTTAGAAGAAAACCCTATAGTCTTAGAGTTCATTTCATCAAGTTTAGATTTTAACTCTTTTTCATACCAATTACGAGATTCTGTTAACAATTGAGTTTCTCTCTCTAATTTATTTACTTCAAATTTATACTTCAAAGAATCTGAATTAATTTCTTCTTTTGAAACCTGTAGATCATTAATTTGTTTTCTCAACTCTTTGTTCTCATTAATAATATTTTTTAATTCTGAACTTATTTCATTGAAATGAGTTTGTTTATTTTCAAGCAATTCAGAAGCATTGATTTTTTCACTTTGTAGTTCTGAAATTTTCAGTTTCATTTCATCTATAATTTTGGAGCTCTTAGATGAGGATATATTCATATTCTTTAAAGCTAATTCTGCATTTGAATACTCTTGTTCAATTTTTGCTTTAGCTTCAACTATACATTCCATTTCCTTTTTAATGGTTAAATATTCGGCCTTTGCAGATTGCATTTTCTTTCGATGTGAATGTTGTAACTGTTCATAGTTAATTTCTAATATTTGAGTATTTGATTTAAATTTTTCAAATTCATTTAGTTTGTATAAAAGAGAGACAAAAAGATCTTTATCATCTTGTAATTTTCCAATTGGGATGTTAAAGAACACCGAAACAGAATTCAAATCATCTTCTGTAGATATGAAGTCATCACTAATTTGAGATTGATTTTGAGTTGTATTGATAATGGAATTATCCTCAACAGGCGAAGAATGTCCACCAGAAGTATTTGTTTGTTCCACATCCATTTTATTGTCATCATCAACAATCTCTTGTGAATCGATGTCCATTTCAACTTGAACAGGTGCAATTAAATTTTCATTTTCCTGCATCGTGCTATCAACAGGTAATTCAACAACCTCTGCATCATTATTATCAAGATTATCAACTTCAATGTTAATAGAGTTATCAATGGGTGCCTGAATCTGTTCAGCGTTCTTTTCATTTTTGGTCTCATAATCAACAGGTAAAGATTTCAAAATGTTATCTTCCAACACAATTGGTTCAGGTGTTTTGTTACTTGGAAGTTCTTCGTTTGGTTTATCCAAAGTTGAACCTGTGGACATATTGTCTTTGACTGATTCATCTTCAACAATTGCCTGTTCATCCTGTTTATTTTGTGTTAAATCAGTCTTTGGCTCATCTTGAATGAACTCCGGTTTAGGTTCATCTTCGATTAGGGCAGGTTTTGGCTCATCTTGGATTAACTCCGGTTTAGGTTCGTCTTCAATTAGGGTAGGTTGTGGTTCATCTTCAATTAAATCAACCGCTGGTTTATTCTCACTATTACTATCATCAGATACACTCAAAGCTGTTTCATGCGTAACAGTATCAGCAATGGCAATTTCAGGATGATTCTCAGATGAAACTTCTTCCTGATTTTTGGACTCACCAGTAAGTTGTTCAACATTTGTATTCAAACTGGAAAGGTCCTGCGGAGCACTTTCTTGATCTTTTTGCACAGATCCTTCAGCAGTGTTTTCCATTGGAGAAGTTTTGCTCTCTAGACCAGGTTTGGCTTGCTAAAATGCCGTCTATTAAAGAATGCAGGTCTACCTTTCTCTTTTTCATTCTCTGTATTTCAAACAATTGAATCTTCAAGTTATCAAAATGTTACCTGCCAGTTTACAAAATCACAAATGTCGCGGTGCACGGCTGTCCGCTGCTGATAGTGGCTAAGCACTTTGCTTTCACAGCAAAAGACAGTATCTCTTCTACGGTTTTATTTGATGTTAGGTTATATTGTAAAGGTGTGTATCACGCATCCTTAGTACCAAGGCTTTTCTCAAGTGTAACTATTTCTTCCGCCGTTGCTGTTTTGATTATTATCATCAATAAGCATTTTCTTATTGTCGCATTAATTTGTTTGACACGAAATTTGAATCACACCAAAAAATTGGCGTTACTTACCAAACCTCTGCTAAATTTGGCCTTGTAGTATGACCCAAATAACGCGTTTACTTAACAATAACCCTCTCCTATAACTTCTCCTTATAATTTGGAACGATGCCGGAGGAATATTCGGCTCAAAAAGAGTATAATGGTACGTTGAAACTCTCATTCTTTTAAAAATAAGTTGATATACTAACAATTTTTTTGATAGAACTTTTCACACTAAAGGATAAGCTGCTGTCTCAGTTATACGAAATAGAGAAAAGAATTGAGATTTTGAAACCTAGGGTTGATGATGAACTAGACAATAAACATATTGTAACGTCTGATAAAGAATTTGACGATGTAAATGTTGATCCTCGTTATGAAGATTCTAAATACAAACCGGCATCAGATAAAGAAAAATCAACGGTTCAATTAACTATACCAAAGAAACCAATCAATGGACTTTACAAAGGTTCAGAAATTGATAATATCAAAATTGCTCAAAAAAGGAGGGAAGCAATTCAAGCTGCTAAAGTAGAAGCACAGATAAAAGATAAAAATCAACGTCTTAAGTTTTTAAAATCGAAAACTGATTCTAGTGCATCAGTATCGAAACTCAACCAGTCTTTGAATCAATCACGACAAAGACTAAATAAATTTGATCAAGAGGAAAAGGAAAGGAAGAAAAAAATTATTGAACAACCAGTAAGATCGTGTTTTGACTATGTTACAGGTTATTCCAATTATCAAGAAGAAGTGAAATCCAACAAAAAAAGTAGTATTGATGATGATTATGATCCATCGATTGATCCAGCCTTTGATTTGTATTCTAGGATGTACGTATCCAAATTTTATTTTCCAAAAGATGTCATCAAAAGTCAAATGAAAGATACACAAGTTTTACGTATACCCAATTTATATAGTAAAATTCCACAAAATATAAGTGAACTACAAGAATCTAATTTCATTGTAACAGGAGTTGTTACATCGAAGTCAGAACCGATACTAAATCACAAAAGAACATCAAAATATATTAAAATAAGAATTTCAAATTTTAAGATCGACATACTAGTTTTCCTCTATGATGATGCTTTTAAGAAATTTTGGAAAATCAGCCTTGGGTCTATCATTGCCATTTTGAATCCACAAATATCTGAATTAGGATACTATGGTAATAATAGAAGCAGCGGTTCGTCCTCCACGTATATATTGAAAGTCACAGAAAGTACCACAATAATAGAATATGCTCAGTTTAGGGATATAGGTTATTGCCCAGGGATAAATAATAAACCATGTCAACAACTTGTTAACAAAAAGGAGTCCCCCTTTTGTCATTATCATCAACAAAAACGTACGGATCGTACAGCATCTCTTAGAAATGAGATGGGATCCAATTATCGACTTTTTGATCCGGTTGATACTAATGGTAATAAACAAGTCATGGTCATTACAGAAAATCAAATCAATCAAAATGAAATTATTATGAATAACAACAATAAGAATAATAAATCTAGTGGTTTAGCAATAGAGAATGTTGCAAGGAACCCACCATTGAAGGTTAAAGAGAATGTGAATACGGAAATGTTAATAACGGACTTTTCGAATCCAACAACATTAAGTAATCTTAAAACAGAAGAGGAAAAGCAACGAATAAGTTTCACCAGTGATAAGGCCAATGCTGCATTTTTCAATTCAAATAGAAGAAATAAAGATGCATTGATTAAACAAGAGAAAGATAGAGAGCTAGATAAAAAATTAATGCATAAAAAATTAGAGCTTGACTCAATAGCTTTGAAAAATTTTGAAAAAAAGAAAACAGCTAATGAGTACAAGAAACGTCAACAATCATATGGTAAAGAAACCATTCAAAGTTTAATGAATGCTAGCAAAACTGAAAAATCATTGAAAAAGGATAAGGAAATGGTTGAAAAACGTAAAAGAGAAAATAGAGAAATTGAGGAACATACAAAAATTTACACAATTAAAAAGAAAAAGTTGTTGACTACTGGCGTTGATATTTCGCATGCTTTTGAACTTTCCAAAAACCTTCAAAAGAAGAAACTTGAGATTGAATTGAGTAGCGATAGCGACAGTAATGGTGATGATTACGACAATTTTGCAAGTATTCGTAAATTTCAAAACTGAAAACCTTTATAGAAAAAAAGAACCGCTCTCCTTATGATGTAAATTATGTAATTTAAGACGTTAAACGTGAATATGAATAATAGTAAAACTTTATATTTATATAACATGATCAAAAAAAGGAAAAGCTTAAAAATCTCCAAAATTAAATTATTCAGCAGGTGTTGTTGTTGAACAGAATTGTTTCAAAATTTTGCGTAATAAAGGTCTTGAAAAAGGCTTAGATAAAAATCCTGACATACCAGCATCGATACATCCTTTTTCATTTGACACATCAGCAAATGCTGTTAATGCAACAATAGGACCTTCATAACCCAATTCATTTCTAATTATACGAGTAGCCGATAACCCATCCATTGTTGGCATTTGAACATCCATTAAAATTAAATCAAAAGGTCTTGAATTATTATTGATAGATTCTTGAACAAAATCAACGGCATCTTTACCATCTCTTGCCATGAAAATATGATTTATACCTTCAAGTTTAAGCATTCTTTTCACCACTTCTTGATTGACAGAATTGTCTTCTGCAACTAGAAGTTTCAAATCAGGATCTATATTATCATGCACAACGGCAATATCTGAAGATGAAGAGTCAGATTTTCTGGATTTGTAAGAATGTGCAGTTCCTGTTGACGCCCTAGTTATAAGTTCAGGTTTATTATAGTTTTTCGGCTCACTGATAAGTGCCGATTTTGCATTTGCCTTAGCAGTGGTATATTTATAGCTATTTGCCAAATCCATTGTTACATCATTATGAATGACATTTGACGAATTATCAATTTCAGATGATACAGAATTCTCATTATTGGCATCATTTTCTTCATTTATGAATGTAACTTTCTTCTTTTTATTAAGTTTTTCATTATAGATATCTTTTGAATATTCTTCTAGTTCTTCATTAGTCATGATCAGTTCTCCTACTTGAGGTAACGGAATAGTAAATGTAAATGTTGATCCCACATCAACTTCTGAATTCAAAGTTAATGTACCATGCATCATTTTAGCAAATTGTTTACAAATGGACAATCCTAAACCTGTACCACCATGAGATCTTGATAATGTTTGATCACCTTGAACAAATGCTTCAAAAATTTTATCTTGTAATGATTTTTCAATTCCTGTACCTGTATCACTAACCGAAAATCTTATAACCCAATTACTGAAAGTTTTATTGATATCATTACTATCATTGTTATTCTGTTTATTTTCATTATTTTCCTTGCTTTCTTTATTATTATTCTCATTTTGTTCAACATCGTTATTATCAGTACCAAAATTGTAACATTTTCTTGATTTATGAACAGACTCAAATTTGACATCATCAGAGTCGTTGGAGAATCTATCTTCATTGAAATATTCCATACGACAGTTTGGCGATTTATACTGTTCTGATAAAGCTTCTGCATATAGAGATGATTTTAAAGTTGAAATAGTAGAGTTAGTCTTGGTAGAAATAACCGAGGATGTCTCATCACGAGTATCCTTTTCTTGACTAATACCACTATCACCACTATAATCACTACTACTCCTTTCTTCATTGATCTGCTTTACAGGATAATGATCAGTATCATATTGCAAGCCTTTAATATACACTTTTTCGTAATTATCTTTCTTTGAACGTTTTTCATCATATTCACCTAATAATTGAATTAATACACGAACTGTACCATTTTCAGGAGTAAATTTCAATGAATTACTAACCAAGTTCATCACAACCTGAATTAATCTATTAGAATCACCAAATAAAATCAATTTTCGTATAAAATTTGGTTTGATGGATATTACTAAATCAACATCTTGATCTTTGGCAGTTTTTGAAAAAATAGAATTTATTTGTGATACAATTTCAATAATTTGAAAATTTTTCTTTTGTAATTTAGATTTATCCAATTGGTTTTTAGAGAATGTTAATAATTGAATTAAAATATGTAATAACAATTCACCACTTCTAAAAATCAATTCTAATGAATTTTGAATCTTGTCAATATCAGTTTCACTCATAGCAACAGATGTCATACCCAAAATACCATTGAGCGGTGTTCGCAGTTCATGTGAAATATTTGCAATGAAAACCGTTTTTGCTTCATTGGCCTTTTCAGCTTGTTGTCTTGCCATATCGGCTTGAACTTTAGCAGCTTCTAATTCTTTAGTTCTTGCACGAACTCTATCTTCCAAATGAGTGTATTGACGATCAAGTTCCAAAGTCATTACATTAAAAGCTTCGGTTAATTCAGTCAATTCATCAATGAATAAACCTTTACTTTCAACTAGCGATGGCAATGGAGCATTTTGATAATGGTCAATTGATTCTTGTGTATAACTATTAGAAAAACTATCAACTGATGAAGGTGTTTGAAGAGAACCATTCCAACTATTTCTAAAACTTGAAGAGAATGATTGTCCAGTAGGGGATAAATTTTTTGGTGATGAATATTCAAAATTTGGTTTGCCATCTTTTTCATTAGGTCTATTATGGGTATTATTATTGTCATTATTTTTTTCATCATCAATATTCATATTATGATGATTTGATTTCATGATTGATCTGAAATTTAATAGATGACTTGAATGTTTCCTTTTCTTTTTACGATTCAGCCCTCTTCTATTGGTGATTTCTTCGGTTGCCTTTTGAAGTTTCAAAATAGGTCGAACACCATAGTGTGCTAAGGGGAAAGTTATAAAGCACATCAAAGCGGCCAATCCAATACACAAACCAACCATAATTTTAATTAATTTAGTGATTGGTCCTTCGAATTCAGGCTGAACCTGTTCAACAGTGACCATCCATAGAGCAAAACCTAGATCTATCGATGAATATCCCAAAGAAACTTTTTCACCAGCAGGATTTTTGATATTTACATAGTTCCCTAAATCTTCATGATCTTTATAGACATCACGAGCTGGTATATAATTGCTTATATTGAAAACATCTGTAGTTGATATATCAAAAGATTTAAGATAAGAATTTTCAAATGCGTATCTAAATCCTGTATAATTTGTCAAATTATTATATGGATTTGTTGGGACTATATAACTTATTGAAGAATATTCTGAATTTTGAGCAGTTGACACTAATGAATCATTAAGGGATTGGAAATTCATAATGACGGTTAAATAACCGGATAAAAATTGTTGAGGAACTAAAATTGATTCGTTTGAATAAACAGGTAATGTCAATGAAATGAAATACGCTTCTTCATCAATCATTGGACCATCTAAATAGACACCATTTGCTAATAAACCATCAGGAAGAGAAGGGCCAACAGACGATGTATTTCGGCCTAAAATGAACAACGAGTCTAAAGTAGGTTGTGATGCATTATAACTCGCATAAGGATTAGAAGCATTTGCAACAAGCATGAAATTCAGATCATACAAATTGGCATATGATAAAGTAGTTGAAGCTTCTATGGTTTGTTCCATTATAGTTTGTGCATCTTTGAGTGCACCTGATGATATATTCCCTGCTTTCCTTACTGTTAGGGCTTGTTGTATTGTTGGCTTAGTACTTAATTGGTATGCTTGAAAATAATAACTATCCATATACTGTTGAAGCTGGGAACTTTTCAATTCGGCGACAACTTCCAATTTGGAAACTCTAGTGTCGGTAAGAACGGATGTGAAATAAACCCCAGTGACAATAGCTAGCACCAAAAGAGAGAGGATAGCAACAAACAAGACCAAACCAATAAGTTGCGTTCGAATGGACACTCTAAGCCTGTGTTTGCGGAAGTGCATGATGAATCAGATATAGCAACTAAAACAAAAAGAGAGTCCGAATCTACCCACGTAAATTTTACACAGGAGTGTGTGTGTGTGTATAAATCTTCTGATCTGTAAATCCGCTAGAACTTTCACACAGATAGGAAATATATGAATCAGACAATATATTTAATTAAAAGTTTTGGCCAGTCTTTAAAATTCATGTAAACAATTTAGAAATGGCTTCTTCCCTTCTTCTCTCTTGGGCCGGTGCAAATTTAATAAAAAAAAAAGGAGAAAAGAGAAAAAGGAGAAAAAACGACGCGTCGTTCTACATTTTAGAAATTTACGCCACATGGCATACGCCGCAGATAATTGCCTTGAGTTGCGACGCGTCGCCAACTTTTTTTTTTTTTCCTGGCAGTGCCACTCGGAGACCGCAATGCCGGCACCGGCGCTATTGAAGCGGGGGAGGAAACCGGGAATTTGGCGGTAGCAGATGGTTCAAATTTGAGTCATAAAAATTAGGCAGAGTAGAAGTCTATTTCACTTTCAAATTACATTATATCGTTATTTGTAGTTTGATGTTGAAAAATTGGCTTTCCCTATCCTGGCATTTATTTCTTTCTTTCTTTTCTTTCCATTGGTTTGGTTTTCTTTTCCTTTCAACATCCACAAACAAGTATGTTCTCCTCTACTGCACGTGCTCAAGTCCGTTTAGCGGCATTTCACAGACATTTCTCTTCAGTAAATGGTAAAATTCAAGTGAAAAATCCAATTGTTGAATTAGATGGTGATGAAATGACAAGAATTATTTGGTCAGATATTAAGAACAAACTTATTCACCCATACCTTGATATTGATCTTAAATACTATGATTTAGGTATTCAATCTAGAGATGCAACTGATGATCAAATCACCATTGATGCAGCAAAGGCAATCCAAAAATATGGTGTTGGTATTAAATGTGCAACAATCACACCTGATGAAGCAAGAGTTAAAGAATTCAATTTAAAGAAAATGTGGCTTTCACCAAATGGTACAATTAGAAATATCTTAGGTGGTACAGTTTTCAGAGAACCAATTGTTATTGGATCAGGCCCAAATAAAGATCCAAATGATATTGAAATTCCAAGATTAGTTCCTGGTTGGAAAAAACCAATTATTATTGGTCGTCATGCACACGCTGATCAATATAAGGCAACTGATTTTTGTGTTCCTGAAGCAGGTACTTTAGAACTTACTTTCACTCCTAAAGATTCAAATAGTTCAAATAAAATCACACGTACTGTTTATGAATATAAAGATTCAGGTGTTGCATTAGCAATGTATAATACAGATGAATCCATTAGAGGTTTTGCTCATTCTTCATTTAAAATGGCATTGAATAGAAATGCACCATTATTTTTATCTACAAAGAATACAATTTTAAAGAAATATGATGGTAGATTTAAAGATATTTTCCAAGAAATTTATGATTCTGAATATAAATTAAAATTCGAAGAAAAAGGTTTAACTTATGAACATAGATTAATTGATGATATGGTTGCTCAAATGTTAAAATCTCAAGGTGGTTTTGTTTTAGCATTGAAAAATTATGATGGTGATGTTCAATCTGATATTGTTGCACAAGGTTTTGGTTCATTAGGTTTAATGACATCTGTTTTAATGACTCCAGATGGTAAAGCTTTTGAATCTGAAGCTGCTCATGGTACAGTTACAAGACATTACAGACGTCATCAACAAGGTGAAAAAACTTCTACCAATTCAATTGCTTCAATTTTCGCTTGGACTAGAGGTATTGCTCAAAGAGGTAAATTAGATAACACACCTGAAGTTATTGAATTTGCAAATACTTTGGAAAAATGTGTTTTGGATACCGTTTCAAAGGATGGTATCATGACTAAAGATTTAGCATTATTGGTCAACCAAAAGGAATATGCTGATACTGAAGGTTTCTTAGATGCAGTTGCTTCAAGATTATCCAAAACTATCAACAAATAAATAAATAAATAAACTAATCAACTAACCAACCGACCAATCAATCAATCAATCAATTAACTGAATAAAGAAAGAAAGAAAGAAATGCATGGATGCATGAACTAATGAATGATTCATTTATATCACAATTATCGTTGAATGATAACTTATACTTGAAACTTTCCTCCCTTTTGAATAATACACATAATTTTTATATACTTCTTCTGTAATGTTTAAATAACGAATAAACTTTTGCTATAAATCACTTTTACTTGTATCCCTTTCTAATAACCACCAAACACCTTTCATGGTATAGAATGTTCCAATCATAATTCCACAAAATTTGATAAATGGAACTGCTAAAACTCTATAGAAATATGTATGTGGGTTTAACTTATTCCCAGGTTGGTCATAATACATATGGTTCTTTGTATTTTTATTCTCATTACTTATCAAACGTATTCTGTTGCGTAACGCTAATGATTGTTTGGAAAGAGTGGTTCCTCTAAGACCTGAAATTCGATTCAACATGGTTGAAGTTGGGTTCTTTTGGATATAATAAGAGAAACCAGTTATATGGAGTTCATATTATTTAAAATGAGGGAAAATGAAAAATCCATATATTTTGAAATTGAATTTTATAATATTATTACACACGAAATTTTTTATTACACAATCATTTTAATTTATATTTCTATATCAACATCATTTCCAGTATCAAAAAGATTAATAGGTTGATCGTTTTGATTCACAATTGAATCCTCCATTGAATTCTCCATTAGCTTCTCCATTGGGTTTTGCTCTGGAAACTGTAGATTATTACTTTTGGAATCGAATCCAACCAGTCGATGTGGGCTCGTTATTTTTGGTGAAGCAATTAATTTTTTTGATGTCAATTTATTTCCATCTGATATTTTCTTAAACTTTGATTTACGGAAATGTAGAGATGTAGGTGAGAAAGATGTCGCTGTCGATATTTTTTCATCTTTATTATGATCATCCTTTTTAATAATTATACTAGAATTAGATTCTTCCCATTCTTGAATTGTGGAAATCTCATCTTCATTATCGAAATTCCCATTTAAAATTTCCATCTTTTGTGGTGTTGATTCTAAATTTGAAAACAATGAAGGGTTTGAATAATTGTTGCTTGAAATGTTTTTAGAAATTAATAAATCTTTATTATTATCCAAAATTAAAGAAGACTCGATTTCAGATAATGATTCATCTTCCTTTGAAGTTTCCAAATTGACCCTCATCAATTTGTTGTTTATTGAATTAATTCTATTACCTTGTCTAATAAAAGAATTTTGATCTTCTTCATTTTGGTTGGTAGTGAATGGTATTTTGTTATTATTGTGATTGTGAGATCGTTTTTTAGAATTATTCAGTGATTTCATGGTTTCATTATTTAAATCAATTAAACTTATTTGTTGTATTAAATTATCAATTATTTCATTCAATTTTTGTTTTGTACTTTCTGTGTTATTATCTATATTTGAAAAGATGACTAAACATTGGGCCAATGTTCTTG
This sequence comes from Pichia nakasei, assembly GCA_030570355.1. Classification (NCBI taxonomy): domain Eukaryota; kingdom Fungi; phylum Ascomycota; class Pichiomycetes; order Pichiales; family Pichiaceae; genus Pichia; species Pichia nakasei. Next base: position 20,023 of record JAJLVL010000013.1, read on the forward strand.
ATATCAGATTGAGGTCTATATAATTATTATTATTATTAACCCATGAATCAAATAATAAGGAAGATTCATACAAAAGATGAGAATCCAATTTTAGTTTTAAATATTTAATTTCTTTCCAATAAAGAGCACTAAATTTTTCAGACCAACCATCTAATTCTTTTAAACGTTTATGAAAGGATTCAGAATAATCTTTCAACAAAGTGTGTAATTGGTGATTGTTTTCATTTTGGTGTAATATCAGTAGATTATTTTGAAAATTCTTTATACATTTCATTAGATGATTTTTCAATAATAATAAATGATTGGAGTTATCATGATCATTTAAAATGGAATAAAAATCATTCAATTGTTTTAAATAAATAGAAATTGATTTTTTCTTGGCAAGTAAAATAATTTGATCTGATTGTAAATTTTCATAATTACTTAAATTTTTGGTTATTCTTTCAATCATCATATCAATTTCCGATAATATTTTTGTTTCTTGTTCTTCATTAATATCCATTTCTCTTTTTATTGATAAATTCATCAAAGTTTCCAACTCATATATTTTCCTCTTTTGATCAGATATTATTTTCATATAAGAACCAACATGTTTCATTACGGTTGTTTTATTTCTTACTACCTTTGTTTTAATTTCTTTAGCCCTATTAGCAAATTTAAGAGCATTTAGAGTTTCATCATAATGCTTGGAACTGGGTGATATACAAACAATCATAACGGTTTTACAATTGCCACCAAGAGAGAATTTCAATAATCTAGTTAATTTTGAATCTCTATAAGGTATATGAACTTTTTTCCTGTTATCACATAATGCATTGATACAATTACCTAATGCTAAAAGAGATTTATTGATATTTGCCCCTTCATGTAATCGTAAACCTGTATTTTTTGTTGCACTTGCTCTTTCACTACCTGCCAAATCTATGATTGATAAAACTGATTTTGTTGTATTGTTAATAATATCGGCTGAAATTTGATTTTGAGATATATAAACTTGTAAAACAGCATGAGACCTTGAAGAAGTTAAATTAGCCTCTGTTGCGGAAACTGTTCTATTATAATTACCTCTAATGATTAAATCCATCACATCATTCACATTAGTAACATTATATTTGGATAAATTATTCACAATTATTTCATTATTTTCATTCTCCAACAAAGTTAATTTTTTAATATTTGTTTCTAAATTTAATAAATCAATAATCATTTCATTATAGATTTCCAAATAACTGATTTGAATTGAAAATTCAATCTCTTGAGCATTCTTTTCAAATTTTTCAAATATTTCTCTTAACGCCAAAAAAATTATACCAGGATTTTCAGGAGTTCCGGAAATGGTGTAAGTTTTACCACAACCAGTTGCACCATAGGCGAAAATTGTCGAGTTGTAACCCTGTAACGCTGCTTCAATGGAAGGTTTCGTGGCCTTTTCGTAGATATCTGATTGAGAGGCTGACTCATCGAAGAGACGGTCGAAAATGAACTTGTGTTCCTTGTGTCTCTTGTTGTGACGACCTAGTCTAGGTGCTGCTCCCGAGCCCGATTTCGGGTCGAACACCAGCATCCGGTCATCTACAACGTCGACAACACTGCCCGGCACGGCTGCAGCTTCGTCTAAAGCCAGCGGCCGCACCCTCACGGCGACGCAGATGGAGGCTTCCTTGGCTGCCGGGTCCATGTGCTCAAGGAAGGCGTTGCAGGTATGTTTGTTTACCTTTCTCCCCGTCGCGTGTCTTTTCTCCCTCCTCCCACAGGGCGTGCCCCAGTTTCCCTACAGCGGCGCAGTCACCGGCGCGAGTGGCGCAGCCCGCACGTTCACAGTACTGGTTATTCACTTACTACACGGTTAGACACCTACATCTCTACATACACCATCACTGCAGCGGAGCGTACAAGACCTGCGCCACGTACTTGCGGCGGTAGCGCACGACGCTGGCGACGGCAAGCGTGTTGTGCTTGATCGATGTAGTCGCAAGGTGATTGAGCACCACGTGGTTCGGGATCGCGAGCGCCCCACCGGTGTTGGCCTTGTCGTTGCTGCTGTAGCCGTTAAGCACAACGTGTTCGAGGTGAGGCGGCAGCTGTGGTGGAACCAGCCACTGTTGTGGGTGGTGCCCACGACGCTCACTGTTGTCCAGCGTGGCATAGTACTCCGCCATCACCGCCGGGTCCGTGAAAATGGCCGGAATGGTCGAAATGTACTCGGCGGGAGGCGGCAGTGCGCCCTCATCACCGTCACCGGCACCACCTCGGTCGTTACCACCATTACCATTATCGTAGTATCGCGTGTAACCGTCACCCATGTCATCGTCATCCCGCGTGAGTCCAAGCCTCGAATCGAGTGTCCTCAGCGATGCACGAGACCTCAGGCCGGCCCGTGCGTCCTTCTCAACATCCTTCTCAGAAGGCCATATCTCCAGGTAGTTGACAAAGTGGCCCGCATGGTCCGTCGCAGTGGGGATAAAACTCGAACACTTTACTTCATTGTCCACGACGAACTTAAAACGGTGCGTGCCAGGAGGCAGGGATATCTGTACTTGAAACGAACCATCCGTCCCAGAGGGACCATTGAGAGCTATCATCTTGCGCCACCCGGTGAAGGTACCCATCACAAAAACTCGCTCACCGCCCTCGGTCCACCGAAACACCGTCGGCACAAGCACAGATGGTGCAGCTGGGCCAGGGCCAGAGATGGGGGTTGTTGCAGATGTCGTGGTAGATGTCGCAGCTGAGGTCGCTGCAGAGGTTGCAGCAGACACTTCGGAAACGTCCACCATCGACACGTCTCGTTGTTGATACGCCATTGCCAAAGGAAAGAAAGATATGTGGGCACAATTGCTTTCTCCAGAATATTCATGTCGGTTTTTTTAATTTTGAACAACAGCGATATCGTATTATCGACAGCTCACACGTACATTTGAACTATATTTATCTTCACTATTATTGTTGGTTCTATTGTTCTTTTTTTCCCCTTCAAAATTAACCCACCATATATCAATCTAATGTCAGTGGAAGAACAATTCGCCCAGTTTGAATTGTGCAAATCCTTCATTCTCAGTAAGCTGTCCAATCCGTGTCTAAAATCCCCAGAAGTCCTCATCATCTGTGGTTCGGGACTCGGAGGCCTCGCAGACCTTCTTCAAAACAGCATATCCATTGACTATTCCGACATACCCGGTTTTAAACCATCCCATGTCCCAGGTCACACAGGGAAACTTCTTTTTGGCACATTGGGCAGTAAAAACACAACCGTAATGTGCATGGTGGGTCGTTTCCATTATTATGAAGGCCATTCTTTACATGAAAACACTTTCCCGATAAGAGTGGCTAAATTATTAGGTGTATCACATCTAATTGTAACAAATGCTGCAGGTGCACTCAATGAAAACTATTCACCAGGTGATATCATGGTCATTAATGATCATATCAATTTCCCAGGTTTAGCAGGTCAACATCCCTTAAGAGGTCTTAACTTGGATTCATTTGGTCCTCGTTTCTTACCATTATCAGATGCATATGATTTTAATCTACGTTTGAAATTTTTTCAGACAATTAAAGAACTTGAAATAACCAGAAAAGTCCATGAAGGAACATATTGTTATGTATCTGGTCCTACGTTTGAAACAAGGGCAGAATCTCGTATGTTACATTTATTAGGCGCAGATGCTGTGGGTATGAGTACAGTTCCTGAAGTAATTGTAGCAAGACATTCAGGTTTGAAAGTTTTAGGTCTTAGTTTGATTACCAATTCTGTGGTAAAAACAAAACCTCCTTCTGCTATTGATCCATCCAATTATGTGGATCAAACTACTGGAATAGCAAGTCATGATGAGGTGTTAGAGAATGCAAATAATGCTGCAAATGAATTAAAGGCAATAGTTGAACTTTTTGTCTCCAAATTATAGATATAAATAAATAAATAAATAAACAAACCAATAAATAAGAAAATAAATAAATAAATAAATACTATCATTTTCATCATTTTCTTTACTTTCTTTAATCCCGCTCATAACTTGTCCTGTGTATTTAATTTCAATTTCATAAGCGACTGTTGAATACCCAAACTACCATTACTTCCATTCGTCTTAGTATTGTTGCTCACCACAGTCTTGCTGGTATTTCGTAAAACTTCTTTCCTCTTCAGTAATTCTTTAGCTCTCAAAAAGGTCTTCACCCATGTTTCATTAGAATTAACATGAAAACCTATCTGAACATTCGAATTTAACCCACCCTTCACAAACTTACTTCTATCCCATGCACTTAAACATATCAATTTGTTAATATTCATCAATTCTAATATTAAATATCCTTCATGTAACTCTTCATCAAATTCATAATCATACAAACTAACATTCTTATTCGTTAACTTAACTTCAATAATCTTACTATAAAAGTCTCTTGCTTGCATTTGTGTAGCGCTTTGTGGATTATTCAATTGGAAACTGTCATTCAGTTCGTATATGAAAACCCTTGCATAACTTGTAATTATCATAATACATGATTTAAGAGTCTTATCCAATTCTCTTTCATACTTAGTTATAATATTATCCAAAATCGCATGATTCAATGTCTTCCCGGGATTACCCTTATGATTAATTTCACTTTTGTAAATATTGTCCAATTTCAAAATAGTCTCTTGTTGCATCAATTTACTCGTAATTACACTTGGTATTTGTTTATCTAACAATACTGGGTTAACAAGTTGTCGTTGTTGTAATGTAAATTTCCCATTGTTATGATTACCCGACATATTCCTCTTATGCGTCAACATCTTACCAATTGCACCTGCTGCAGCTGCAGCATCTGAAGACGTGACACGTGCCTTTGGTAGAATCAATTCATTTAAACTTTTGTTTGTCATTTTATTGTTCGTAATATTCGATTTTTGAACATAGTTCAATTTTAGGTCTGGCGATAGAGATGCCTTCGGTACACTCTTAAATGGCTTTTTCTCTGCTATATTTGAGGCCTTTTTAGTTTGTATCTTTTTAGATATTGGAGTTGTTGAAATTTCAGGTATTGTTGAAGTTTTCGGTTTGGTTATAATCACAGATTTAGAGGATTCTCCATTGGTCAGTAACGATGTGAATGAAGATCCAGAATTCCTCTTCAGAATTTCCATAGGTGGCTTATTTTTAACAATCACTTCCTTTTTAAGTGCTCGTGGCACAACTTTCAGTGGTTCTTTGTTTTGTGAAGCAAGAGGTTTGACATTAATTTTACCATTGGTTTGTGGAACATACATCGAAGGTGTTGAATCATTATTTACCGGAGAGTCAAAGGAACTTGTGGATTTCGAATTGATCAACTTCTGTCCTATCACTGAATCCTTCTCATCGATCCTATTGGTCAATACTTTATTCATCAAATTGGTGTTATTTTGGGCATTCAAAAGCTGTTCTTTTAATATATTCTTACGTTTATTACCAACATTCAATTCATTCAGATTACTCGAAACTGGCTTTTTTGAAACAGGTATATTCGCCTTTTTCACAGATATTGGCGATGTCAATTTTTGAACTGGTACTGTTGAAACTTTTTTCAATTTAAAATAGAGCTCTGGTTTATATGGTTCAAGTTTAGGTACTGGCCCCCAAATTGAATCTTTATTATTCCAATTAACTTTTTGAAACCATTTATGTAACCTAATATTTTCCGCTCCCAATCTTTTAGTCGGATCTGCAACCAGTAAACATCTAATCAAATCAACAACAAAAGATGGTATTGGATATTTGGAAGGTTCAGGAAATGTATAGTTCACACCCACAATTTTTTCAAATATTTCATATTCATTAGAAGCTTTAAAAGGCGGTCTACCAACAAACATTTGATAAACAATACACCCCAATGACCAATAATCACTTGCAAAACTTGATTGGTTATATTTTAACAATTCAGGTGAAATATATTCTGCCGTTCCAACAAATGAACCATTAGATGATGTTGAGTCTATATGATTGGAACTATTGGTTTGACTATTAGGTCGGTCATCATCATTGTTATTTGTGATAATAGATACATCAATTTCTGATCCTACCGATTGAGACATAGGAACCCCCCCTTCATTTGGTTCATCATAGAATTTTGCAGCTCCAAAATCAGTTATCATTAATTTCCAATCTTTATTCAGTAAAATGTTTTCTGGTTTTAAATCACGATGAATAACACCCTTTTCATGTATGAATGCAATTGTGTCAACTAATTGAACGGTATAATATAATGATAGGTCCAAACTAAGAGTACCCAATTTATGTATCAAATTAAGCAATTCTCCATTGGATGCATAATCTATAACAAAATAAAGATTCTTAGGGTCTTGGAATGTATAATAAAGAGTGACTATTCCAGGATGAACACCTAACATATTGAGTGTATTTTTTTCAATTGTAACGTATTTCTTCTTTTTTTCTTTATGAATATGTTGCTTGTTCAATACTTTGATTGCATATGTATGTACATTCGTTCGAGACACTGCTCGATACACTTTTGAATATGATCCTTCACCAATGCACTCCAGAAACTGGAAATCTGCCGCTGATCGTTTTCGGGTCACTTTTTTCAAATCCTCCCCGTTGTAGACCCCATTGCCTACCGTCTCCGTCCCATTGCGCTGTGTCATTGGTTCAATCTATTCAAATCCACCAAACGTTCTCAGACAGTTGGCCAGCTTCTTACAGAAAACGCAATTCTATCTCCACCCCCCCTAAGGACTTGTACTTTGTTATTTCCCCTCTACCTTATTAAAATTGACCTTTACCCTGTGCAAACTGGTGCGAGTATTCCTCTGCAGAAAAAATCACAAAATTCATGTCGCATCCATCTTTCGCGTTATCTTCCTCTCTCTCTCTCTCTCTCCCCCACCCATGACATCATCATAGCCTTCTCAAGTTTTCCGCCTCTTCTGCGAGCATCTACTAAATTTATACTTTAATTATATCGTTTATGTACAAGTCTTTAAATAAAATAATAATAAAATAACAATAGGAATACTGTTAATAATACTAAGGATGATAGTTCATCAGTTATCCATTTTAATACATTCAATTCTTTTTATCTTCTCTTGTTTCATTATCACCTTCGTTTTCTTCCTTCTCACTATTCTCTGGTTCAAGCTTCTTTTCAAGATATTTATCAAATGCATCGTTTCTATTAGGGAATGGTCTCTTACCAAGTAATTCAATCATATCTTCTCTGGTAATAACTTCTTTCGTGAGTAATCTTTGCGCAACTTTTTCCACTTCTTCACTCTTCTCAGATAATAAATCACGACAACGATCATAACATTCTCTAACTATACGTTGAATTTCATCATCAATTAATCCTGCAGTTTTATCACTGAATGGCTTGGTAAAATCATTACCTCTATCCATATCATAACTAACTAACCCAACCTTTGGCGATAAACCACATCCTAAAACCATTTTTTGGGCCATACTGGTGACTTTTTCAAAATCATCTGCTGCACCTGAAGTGACTGATGAAAAATGTAATTCTTCTGAAACACGTCCACCAAGTGTCATCGTCATTCTATCTAACAACTTTTGTGTGGTGTATAAATAAATATCAGCTGGTAAATATTGTGCATATCCTAAAGCACCTTGTCCTCTTGGAACAATAGAAACTTTTAATAATGGATCTGCATATTCTAAATACCATCCACAAATTGCATGTCCTGCTTCATGATATGCAACAACCTTCTTTTCATCTACTGATAATAATTTGGTCTTCTTTTCTAATCCTCCAATGACTCTTTCAATTGCTTGTTCAAAATGCTTTAATTTGACATAATCTTCATCCTTTCTGGCTGCAATCAAAGCAGCTTCATTACAAACATTGGCAATATCAGCACCACTGAAACCAGGGGTTAATGTTGCTAATCTACCCCTCAAGTCTTCTAAATCACATTCTGGTGCTAATTTGATTTGTTTTAAATGAACTGCAAAAATATCTTTTCTTCCGTCTAATTCTGGATTACCAATGTAAATTTTACGATCAAATCTACCAGGTCTTAACAATGCCGAATCTAAAACATCAACTCTGTTGGTACCGGCAAAGACAACAACATGATCGTCTGAAGTGAAACCATCCATCTCAACCAATAATTGATTAAGAGTATTTTCACGTTCATCATTACCACCCATACCTTTACCTTTCCCTCTGGATTTACCAATTGCATCAATTTCATCAACAAAGACAATAGATGGGGCATTTTCTCTAGCTGTTTTAAACAATTCACGAACTCTAGAAGCACCTACACCAACAAACATTTCAACGAATTCTGAACCTGAAACTGAATAAAATGGAACACCTGCTTCACCTGCAGTTGCCTTAGCCATCAATGTTTTACCCGTACCTGGAGGACCATTTAAAATTGCACCTCTTGGAATTTTAGCACCTAATCTTTCATATTTTTGTGGATGTTTCAAAAAGTTAACAAATTCCATAATTTCTTCCTTTGCTTCATTACATCCTGCAACATCATCAAATGTGATTTTAACATTTTCTTCTGCATTGAATTTTTTAAATGTTTTCTTGTTACCAAATAAACCACCACCCATTCCACCTGAACCAGATAACATCTTTTTAGTTGACCAAAAAATAAATCCAAATAATAAAACAGTTGGTAAAATAGCCCACAAACTTTTCCAGAGATTGGTTGAGTGAACATACATAACAGGCACTCTCTTTTCTTCCGGAATATTGTAAACTTCTTGTGCTTTCTTTAATTTCTCTTCAAATTTTTCGAGAGAACCAATGGTAAAATAATATTCAACTCTTGAATCGTGATTTGGCTCATTCTTACCAAAATCATTCAAAATAACTTGAACAGTCTCATTGTTGATAACAATTAATCTATCGACATAACCTTTACTTAATAAAGTAGTTTCAAATTCTTGGAACGTGATTTCTTTATCAAAATTTTCCGAATATAACGTATAAGTCAATAAAGCACCTGCAACGATCCATAATATTAAAGTATCCAATCTTAATTCCATTTCTAAAAATTTCATTTTATCATCCTTGGATTGATGACTTCTAAATTCAAAAGGCTTTGGATCCTTTCCATCTTTGGAACTTTCCATATCTATCTTGAAACCAAATTTCTTACCTTTCTTCTTAAAATCCTCTTCTATCTCATCCATCTTTTTATCAGTTTCGTCTTTCTTTTCAGTCTCCTTTGGATTGAATATTGGATCTTCCTCACCGTTAAATTCCATTTGTTTGTGTTGATGGTAATACATTAAATTTTTATGAAATCTTTGAACATTTTCCACTTTTTCACCAGGAACTTCAGCTTCTGGATCTTTCAAAATAACAGCAATCATTTTACTTGCAGAAGGTGAAATCAATCCACCCATTTGATAGTTGTTGAACAATTCGATTACTTGTTTATTTTCAGATTTGGAACAATCACTCCAAATTGCCTTTAACTCTTTTAGCAGTTGTTGTGCTTCTTCATCACTATATTCTCTTTCACCACGAGAATTGAATTTTTGATGTGGTGGTTTGGATGAATTGTATCTCATTTGAATTTGACTTAAATTTAAAAGTCTTGAATTGAATTTTTTGGAATAAATGGAAGTTTGTCTTTTGTTACTATTGTAAAGACATTCGGTTTTGTTATATTTTAACTCGTGGTATCCCCTTTTAATTCCGCCTCTTATAGAAACCGAAGAGGGTGATGCCGCTTTCAAGGAAATATTGCTACCTCCTATCAACGGTCTCAGTCCGGTTAGTTTCGACAACATGGTTAGTTTCAGTGGCGTTATCAAACGAAACTAGTTTTGAGTGACTACGAAATAGTAATGTAGGTGTAAGAAATGCAATAAATGTAAGAAATGTAAGAAATGTAAGAAATGTCAGTTTGCCCTCTCTCTAATGACTATGCTAACAATTTTTTTTAATTTTCTCATTTTCTTCTTTTTGTAATTACGTAAGCAAACAATCTAATGGTGACTCTCTTTCCAGTTCCAGTGTACGTACATACACACACACACATCGGATCTTTTATTACCAACGAACAGATAAAATCAAATCTTTAACAGAGTAAATTTACCTCTTTATACCTATATATCTAATACTTTACCTTAAATCAAAAAAAAAAAACATCCATAATAACGAGGATCAAACAGTAGATACAATAGATGACGCATTTTGGAGAACATCAACCATTTTTTTACATTCCTTTCTACGTGCAACAGTAAATTCGTTTTCTTTCACCATGCTTTCCATGTTTTTATCCGCGTAGAGTTTTTCAAGCAAGACTTTTTGAATTTCTGAACGACTAGTTTGAATCAACTTTAACATGATAGCTTTCGGCACAACATCAGCGACTGTACGTTTGACAATATTAAAGTAACTGGAAATAAGTAATTTAATAACTTCAGTTTCAACCACTTCCTTTTCACTCATACCACCACTAGCCTTTAAAACTGATGGAGGAGCTTCCATTGCTGCTAACTTCTTCTTGTTACGAGAACTGAAAAATCCTGAAAAGAATCCGGATTTATCATCGTCAGGAACAACACCAGCATTTGCACTTGTAGTTGCAGAACTTGAATTTGATGAGTTATTTGATGAATTTTTCAATGGTTTACCTGTCTTTGGATCAACTTGAACAGTTTGCGTTGGGTGTAATTTTTCATTAACTTGTGAAACCGCTTCTGAACCCTTTAATAGATCTGGATGTGCGGTGTTGATATAGCATTCTTCAGCATGGATTATATCACCAACAAAAGTATTGGTTGGCATCATGATTTCTTTAATATAATCGGTGAAAACAGCTGCAATTCTATCCTTCAATGCAGGATATCTAGCAAACGATGATTGTGACAAAATTTGACCTAAAATTCTAATCAGTTCGTCATAAACCAATGTAATACAACGTAATGAAGGATCTTCAAATCTTTTGATCTGTTGTTTCACCAAAACTTCAAAAGCGGCAGTACCAACAAATAATGATGGTGATGAACCTGAACTGTTGTACATAATAGTTCTGATATCAGCATCCTTTATACGATCAAATGGATCTAATGCATAAACACCATTTTTGTAAATCTCGTGGAAAACAAAACTGATTCTAGCACCACCACTCAATTCATTAGATGATATATCTTTTGTATGTCCATCCAAAACCCCATTATAATCATTACAGAAATCGGTAATGACACTTAAAACAGTCGATGATGGTGAATCGATTGTTTCAGGACCTAATGAAATCAATTCATTTTGGTACTTCTTTAAAGCAGTATCAATTTTTGCTCTAATATCTGGTAATGTTGCTCTGATATGACTTAAAAGAATTACATTCAATTTCTTAGCTAAGTATGGGGTACCACAATATTGTGCCTTGGTACTATACGAAGGATGATTATCGAAAAACTTTTGTTCATCAGCAAGAGCAGCTCTGATAGTTTTATGATTTTCAATATCTTTCTGACCTCTATTAATAACTGGAACATAACCACCTCTCAAAGGAATGACTCTACCAGCTAATATATCAATGACATCAGTACCTTGATCCATTAAATCAACTTTTGTCAAAACACCAATAGTTCTTATACCTTCTGGATCAACTTCTCTTGCCAATTTTAAACCATCTGAATTAGCCAAATCTTGATTTGCTGCGTTAACTGCTAAAATAATTGCATTTGGTTTGGAAATAAATTTCATGATCATATCTCTGATTTGTTTTTCGATATCAACTGGTTGATCACCAACAGGAACTTTAGTCAAACCTGGAAGATCAACTAAAGTCAAAGTTAAAACATGAGGGGAGTAAATTCTCAAATTAATCGGAACATTAGAAATACCTGCATTTTTACCAGCAGTTGTATCAGTTGCCTTGATAATTTCTTGGCGAATTTCATCAAAATTGTAGAACTTTTTACCTGGTAAGTGTAAGAACTCCCCCCATTCATCAGCATTGTTTTCAGTTTTTTGACCTTTATCATCATGTGTTTGCAAATCCAATAAATCGGAATTGGTGTTTGATGCAGATCTAGCTGGTCTTCTGTTGAACAACTGAAGAATCAAAGGTCTTCTGGTGACAATACCAGTACCCCTTGGTAAGAATTCTCTTCCAACAATATTTTCTAAAACGGAAGACTTACCAGAAGACTGAGAACCCACAACAGTGATTTGTGGAAGATCAATTGGGGATGCAGAGCCCCCACCAAGAGGAGCTAGGGCATCTTGAAGCTTGTTGATAGTGGTGATCAAATGTTCATCCATTGTGCGTGTGTGTGTTGTGCTGGTTGAAAGCAGAAGTACGGTCCGATTTGCCGTCTCAACACCAATCCCTCCCTACATTAACCTCAGATCCCAAAATCCTGGAGGAGCTGCCAATTTCATTTTGAGTTTGGGTTTGGAGGCTGAGAAAGGAAAGAGATGGAAAATGTAATATTTCCACAGCGACGCGTCGCCTGCTATTTTTGCTTTTTATTTTTTCTTATTTTTCACATTTTCACATTTTTCACATTTTCACATTTTCAACATTTTTCCTCTCTTATCTTTTCCTATCTCAAACACTTATCTTTGCTTATCTCGAATGATTTGGGGTCATCGTCGAAAATTTATTTTTCACCTGGTTTTCTTCACCCTTATCTTCATGGCTGATTTCGAAAGGCAGTGTAGCAACACACTATTGTTATCTCCATATTTTTGTATCATCCCATTTCACCCCCCCCTTCAACATTCCAAACCAATCTGCAACTCCCCAACTTTTTGCTTGTCCCTTCTTTCTTTTTTTTTGTTTTAGTTATTTAATATATTCATGTTAGTTCATTAATAATAACTCTTTTATTCCAATTGCAACAACCTACATTTAAAACAATAAAATTTTTTTTAAAGGGTAAGCAGAGAGAAAAATGACTGGTTGGGAATACTTTATCCCCCAATTGTTCATTACAATACTGACCCCCTCAATCGATATATTGCTGACTATTCTATTCCCCGAAAAGGCCATCACCTCATATAGTTTATATCTAACTACCAATCTGCTGTATTACCTTACAATTTTTTATACAAAAAATTTTGATGACTCATCCACATATATAGAAACTATTATGTTTGTTTTCCCCATTCCAATTTATTTATTTGCTTTATTATTGATTTTCAAATACAAGAATAAATCATCCAATGAGATAGTTAATAATCAAAAGGATAAGTTACTACAATCATTGACTCTAACACCTGTCAATTCATCATCGATCTTATCTAATCAATCTAATACTGTTTATCAAACATTTGATAACAGTTTACAAAACCAACAGCAATCGCAAAGCTTACATACTTCGTTAATCAATCATTTTACAAATTCGTTAGTTAATTCCCCACAATCCGTTGGCGATTTATCTGATAAATCCAAGAAATCTATTGAAATGTTGTTATTTAAAATTGATGACGTGCTATCTCCTCCAATAAACATATCTTCAAAGAAACACAGCAAAAAATTATTTAATGAAACTTTGATTCCTCTTGATGATGACGACATAATTACAATTGATATCTCACAGTCACTGGCTTCTTCTAAAAGGAAAAATACATTATCTTCTTTAAAAACAACTCCTATACTATCAACATTATTAGCATTATCATCACCATCACCAGCACACGGATTACCCATTGTTTCTTCAAACCATGCTTTTGTTTTTGTTTCAGAAAATGTACCCGTTCAACTTGATGCATATTCAATTCTTATGCCTTTCTTATTATATTTTTCAATTAATTTAATGAACATTAATTTTACAATAAATAACATCAATAATGAGACCGATTATAAATACAGCACATTACACAGTACAAAGCTAGGTTTAATTTTACTTACTTGGATAATACTTTCATATAACATTTTCATAAGCTCCTCAATGCAGAATCATGTGAAGTTATCAGTCTACTTGCAAGCAATTTTGTCATTAGTTTCTTTTTCAACTGCATGCTATAAAATATTCACAGTTCGAAATACTTTACCTCTGGAAATGCAAGCGATTGTTTAAACACAACCATATTCCAATATATATACCCCCTTTCATTTACTTCTCGCTCAAACCAATGTCTCCTTTTACACTTATATTCTTATATTCTTATATTCTTATATTCTTATATTCTTATATTCTTATATTCTTATATTCTTATATTCTTAGTTTCATTTGTTCTTTCTATTTTTCTATATAATATTACTTAATATTTATATTCAACGACAATGTGACCTCCAGGAATAAGATCCATATATCTAAAAAAATAGAAAAAACGCCAAACATAACTTATGTTTTAACGGTATATAATTCCAAAATTATCATCAAATTTGTATTCAGTTGTTTAAAATTTCCTTTAATGACCACTCTCCACTATCCAATGGACACGAATTTCTTGTCTTAATCCATGTAGATATACAATGTAAATGAAAGCTATGATTACATGTACCTATAGCTCTTGGACAGTTTATATGCTCACTATTACCCGGTTGTTCAGCCTTACCTTGACATTCAATACATGGCTCCATCAAATGATTACGACAAATTGCACAAGTTTCATTACTTTGATCCCAGGACCAAAAGGCAACTGCAGTCCATTTTTTAATTTCAAATCTTTTCTTCTTTGGTTTATCCTTTTTGTTTGACTGTGTACTACTTGATTCCACATTTTGATTTTCTACAGGGGTATCAGTGCCCTCAACATCCATTGGTTCAGACATGTCGTTTTGATAAAATACGTAAAAAGTAGTTGCATATGCTTATAGTTTCATCAGTAAAATACAACGGCGTAAAATTAGCATAACATGAATTTTCGTGAAGTGATTTAAATTTTTTTAGATTTCAAATCTTCAAGTTTCAACTTTTTTTTTATGTTTAGTGTTTCTTTCAGTAAGTAAACAAGATGGAAAATCCCGACATTGCATCGCTATACCCTCCACCTCCACCTTATTTCAAATTTTTTACAGAAGAAAATGTTTCTAAATATATTCAGCTGAAATCCAAAGATGAAATTGACGAAACAATCAGTACTATGGTGGACTTGAAATTTTTGGTCCCACCAAAACAACCAAATAAAGAACAATATCGAAGTTTTGGTGAACTTTGGTGGTTCAAAGACAAACAAGTAGGGTTGAAAGAAAGTGGAATTGAACAAATTTATGGTGACAATATTACTAAGCAAGTTCAAGATAATGATGATAAAGATATAAAGATGGATGTCGATGAACAGGGGGACGAAGAAGAGAAGGAAACGGAAGAGGAAGAAGAAGAAGAGGTTTTTTCGAAATCACGGATTGAAGAATTGAAAAAGATGACCAAATCTGTTTTGCTGAACTTTTTAGAACTTGTTGGTGTGATTGCTGAAAACCCCGAGGAAGCAGCAAAGAAGATCGAACATATTCGCACAATTTTAATCAACATCCATCACTTATTAAACTCATATAGACTACATCAAAGTCGAGAAACTTTGATTCTTCGAATGCAGGAAAAAATATCTGAAACGCAAGATGAAATCAATACTATCAAACAAACATGTAAAATGGTGGAAGATAAAATGAAAGATGTCGTTTCACGTATTGATAATTTGATGCTGGATAATCGAAATGAAAAGACATCAGATTTATCAGTCAATAACATAGATTTAATACCCAAATAGTTTCGTTAATATGATTATGTACAAGTTTTATGATAGCTACTAGAAAATAAAAGTTTACGTGTAAAATGGTATTATCTTGACTCAACTTCGGTCTCAGGCTCCGGAATTTTTCCAATTATATTTGACAATCCGCTAAATTCAATACTCAAATCATCATCCATACCCATTCCTTGATCATATGTACCACCGATTAAAGAGTTATACATATTTTCATCCTCCAAAGTCCACCTTTCTTCAACACCTATAGTTTTGACTTGTTTTACAAGTCCATTAATGATGAACGAACGTTCGAGAAGATTTCTTTCGTATGGATCAACACTTCCATCTGGAAGCATATTTTGAATAATAAATGTGCGGGAGTTTGGCTTGAAGTCATCTAATTTACTATCATTCTCAAAACCTGAAGCAAAAATGGAATACTCATTTTCAGGAACCATACCATCAACATTTCTAGCTCTTCCCATTATCATAGCCAAATTTTCGGGTGTTTTGATTGCATCAGTCCCAAGTATAAATATCGTGCGTAGTTCAGGTAAGGTGAGACCTAATAATGATGATGTATTTGTCACATACAAGTCAATGTTTTCCCCTTTTTTTATAGCATTTTCAAGGTCATATGATGACTTCTCCAGGAAAGAGGTAGAGTCTTTTTTAACATCTAACACTTTTACTTTTCTTTTGGTCTTTGAAGACAGTGTTTCAACAATCATATTTGAGTTGATTTCATCCGAGTGAACGATAAGTCCCGGACTACTTCCTTTCATCCAACTAATAACATCATGTTTCTTTAATAATTTTCCTAAACCAGAACATAAAATCTCAATCTCTCCCTTTTTGACATCTTGCGGAATTGATGACCATTTTGTGTTTCTATGTTTCCTGTATGCCTCTGAGTTACCATATGAAGTTCTATAAACTTTATTCAACCACTCACGCGGTGTTTCTCCATATTGAAATGGCTTCATGTCATATAAGGCGATCTTGAACTTATCTGAATTTTCATCTTTAAATCTAGGTAAAGCTAAAACTGTACTTACAGCGGCTTTTTCACTAATATACTTATAATGCGGAACATCTTCATCTTCACCAAACTTACCAATTGGAGCAAATTTTTTCCAGTCTATCCATTTCGTATATTCTTTAAGTTGTTGAATTAGATTATCAGTTGCAGAGTCATTTGTTGTTAAAATAACTTGCGGATGAGGACAATTATGCGTACGTCTATAATCTTGAAGTTTTAGAACATAATCCATTAGTTGAACAACCGGTGCCTTTTTAGTTGTTTCAAGTAATAGTGTTTCATCAATCATCGAAGTAAAATCATCAATTGCAATGTATGATAAAGAATTGATTTTCACAAAATCCATACCTCTACTACTCAATATATCCAATAATCTTTGAGGTGTGGTAATTAAAATATGCGGAGTTTGATGATCAGTAAGATCATCTTCTTGTTGCATTTCCTCCTCAGGAGTAGACCTATATAAGTATTGAACAACTTTTTTAGGATTGATCGGTTGTTTAATCTTCAGGTTTGACAGTATACCATTCACAACATTCTGGTATTGTACAACCAAAGAATTTGATTTGACAATAATCAAAGAATTGATACCTTTACCCTTCACACCCATTCGACGTAATTTCATTGCCGATAATAATATTGATAACGACTTACCACAACCAGACGGCCCCTTAGCGACCGTACTACCATAACCACTCATCAAAGCAAAAAATCTTTGTTCAAATTTTGTTAATGGAAAACCAGCATAGCTTTCTTTAGAATAGGGTATTCTTCTTCTTTCACTCAAGTAGCGTACAATTGCATTACTTAGTGGCAGATCAAAACCAAGGTTGAACCAGTTCAAGTCCCTATTAAGATTTAATTTGATACGTTCATCTATGGGAAGAAGATGTTTTTTATTATAAGAATCAATCACATCAATATTTCTCATCACGTATTCGTCTAAAGGGCTCTTAAGACCCTTATCTACTTGATTATAAGCTTTTCTGTATTTTGCTCTCCAGTATTTAGGACCGATTGAAGGAATATCGCTTGTATTATCCTTTTTGTTGGTACTAGATTTCTGATACTTTGCCAAACTGGAAGTTTTTCGATAAGACGGATCTCCTTTATTATTACTATTATTGTTTTCAAAATCTTCATTTTGTTTCTCTTTAAGTATATCATTCAGTAGTTTTTCATCAGATATAACTTTGTTCGAATACTGACATCGCTGAATCCCTGCCCATTTTGAAGTGAAAAAAGTCAAATTTCTCTTTGCAGTCCATTTGACCATCTCCATTTTCAAGCAAATGGAATTATTCCTTCCTGCTGACAATGAAGTTTGACTATTTTGTATCAATATTCGGATGAAAGTAAGGATCAAGAATAGGTAAAGAAAAAATATTTAAACATGAAAAGAAAAAAAAAAAAAAATAGCTTTCAAAAAAAGACGCGTCGATGAATTTTTTTTTCTTTTTTTTCACTTTTATTTTGATCAATTGAAGTCTACATGGTGAACTTGAATTTCTGGCCATCAAGCTTCATACATCTCCGGTACATCTAAAGAATGTATTTGACTTGAAAAGAATTTAAACGAGAGAGCAATTTTTTTTTGACTAAGCATTGAATATGTTAAGATTAGCGGCAAGACAAAATATATCATCTTTTTTGAAAGTGAAACCTCAAACGAATATTGCGAAATGTTTTAGCACATATCAATATCTACGTAATGAAGATAGCAACAACAAACACGGCCATTCCCATAATGGCGTTCCATGTGGTGGTCATAGTCATAATCATGCACAACAACATACCCATTCTCATTCACATGGTTCCGGAAATGGAACACCCTTAAAAATGGACAAACCAATGCTAATGCTTGCATTCACATGTAAAAAATGTGACACTAGATCGTCTCATGTCATGTCCAAGCAAGCATACGAGCATGGTACCATTCTTGTTCAGTGTCCAGGATGCAAGTCAAGACACTTAGTTGCTGATCACTTAAAAATCTTTTCAGACAACAGAATCAAGCTTGAAGATATCTTGAAAGCTCAAGGTGAAAGTATTCAAACGGGAACAGACGACCTTGTTTTCGAAGACATTCCAGAATCCCTCAAACCAATAATAGGACACCATGCCAAAGATGCACCGGCTGAGTTCCAGAAGAAAGTGGAAACCCCTGAAGAACCCCACAAAATTGCTGCAGATTCCAAGTCCGATTCATAAAATGGGCAATTCACAAGGAAAAAAAAATATTGTCACCTGTGTATAGATAAATAACATAACATA
Source organism: Pichia nakasei (assembly GCA_030570355.1). Taxonomy (NCBI): domain Eukaryota; kingdom Fungi; phylum Ascomycota; class Pichiomycetes; order Pichiales; family Pichiaceae; genus Pichia; species Pichia nakasei. Next base: position 38,948 of record JAJLVL010000013.1, read on the forward strand.
AAATAAAATAACATAATATAAAATGAACTAAGAGGATATGATATAATATATGAGTTTGTTGCATTTTCATTGATATTATCATTAGTATCATTAACGTTTTTTTTTTTAGCTTGCTTCACAAGTAACCTCTCTTTGCTTTATATTAAATCCAAAATGTCACCAAAACCAAAATATATTCTCCCATCAGCCTCATCAACTATCAACACCGAAATGTTTTCGCTGAACAACACAAAACAGTCGACTTGGTTGAACAAAACGTGCTTTGTTGATAAGTACCAGTTGTTGTGGTTCATGGCTCATGTAAACACTCTTTTTGGGTTTATGATGTACGTAATGTGGCTTTTCAATCCTGAAAAGGCAATCTTATCAATCTTTCCATGGTACAAAATAACAAACCTTAGTTGTATTTTGACCTACTCTATTGTAATTTATAAAAGATACATATGTGGAGAAAGTGTTGACAGAATTGAAATTGGTAGTAATATACTTATAAGTTACATTTTGAAAACAGATAATGCCCACTTGATCATATCGGCTATTCTTTGGTCTGTTACCAACGAATCCATATTGAAATTGATTCCATTTGCAATTTACTCTTTGTTAAATATTAGCTGTTTCTTTGTATTTGATGCATATCCAAAGGAAACTTTTTCAGTTGCATTTGCACCTTTTATATGCTATATTAAAGATCCAAGTTTGGTGTTTTCAGCATTTATCGATTTTGCAGTTATCGGTATTTTGTTGAACGAATCGTATTACAAAAATTCATACTATTCATTTTTTCTTTACATATTTATCTGGGGTTTAAAGATTGAAAATTCAGAAGCTAGTAGAACTGCTATTTACAAACTTATTCAAGTGTTTGACCTTATCCTGAAAAACAAAAACCTTCCATTAAAAATCAGAATAGGTTGGAATAATACAAAAAGTCAGTTATGTCATGTCCTTTGTTTTCCACCCATCTGTGAAACTACCAATACCAACGAAAAAGAAATGGGATAAATAAAAGTTGAAGGGGGTATTCTCTTTTGAAAAAATGTAAAATGCTTAGAAATTTGTAAGATCATATTAGCTGTTCATATTTATAAATCTAAGTCTAAATATATTAAGTATGGTTTGTGTTATAAATGTTCTTAATCTACGCATTCATGATTTCACTTTTAAGTTCTTGTAAAACATCGTAGCCATCAGTATATTCCCAACTAGCTTTACCTTTGGATATCAAACTCCTGACACTACTTTTAGCCTTGAACTTCCAATCTTTGCAAATGACATCACCAGCACCATGTCTCCCTTCCAATTCACCAAAGTTTTCATATGCAGAAACAAGTTCTTGACATGTTTCAACTGCATTTTTCCACACCGCTTCATTAGTGGTTAAGTCTGGATTATTTATGACAGCTCTATATGCCTTTTCGTAGTCTTCTAATGCTAACCATGGTTTTTTTCTCCAAAAGTCAACCTTGGCAACAATTCTCCAAATACGTGAATTGTTATTGACCACACTAGGAATCATATTACAAATAAAATCAATAGCTGTCTTTTGAAAATATGTTTCTCTTTTATTTACATCAAAAGGTTCTGATGTCAATAAATCAGCAATTTTTTCAATAATTGGTAAATCAATTGATGCTTCATTATGGTCTAAATCCTTTTTGTTGTTAAGCAAAACTATGGAAGCATGTAGAACTTCATCCCATTTACCCAATTTCACGGCAACAATTAAGTAGTTCTCCCAAATTTTCCATGATTTTTTGGTAGAATCACCCGAGTTGACTGATCTTTGCAATGCAGTAAATGCTTCTGATATTTTATCTAGACGAATTAAAGCTGATGCAAGATTAGACCACGCGTACGAATTAGTGTCATCTAATGAAACACATCTGGTAAAAGCTTCTGCTGCCAATTCGTAGTTGTTTATTTCCAATCCCATACATCCATAGAAATACCAATTTTGGAAATTTATTGGATTTGCAGACAAGCAGTCAAACATATGATTGATAGCAACTTGTAAATCTTTTGTAACACCCGAATCTTTCGGAGGATTGCTATAGAATTTAGCCAAACTTCTTTTAGCATTTGCATATCTACCAATACTCCATGCCTTTTCCCATAGCGTAGGATCGATCTTGATATCACCAAGAACAGACCACGATCTCGCATCATTTGGATTATATTCAAGTGATTTTTCAATGAGCTCAATACCTTTGTTTGAATCACCAGTAGCAACATAACAAAGAGCAGCATCAGTCCATTTTTCTAATCTTTCATAAATCTCAAGAGCACTCTTCAAAGATCCTAACTCCATCAATTTTTCTGCTAATTTGGTGTCCATTGACCATTTCGGCATCAATGGTAATGTGAAAATATATCTTAATCTAGTTGCATTTGTTAAAGCTTTGTGGATATCAGTCGAGTTTCTAAACTCATTCGGAAACTTGATTTCATCTTCAGTTTTTGGAAACAATCTAGAAGTTTGTTCACTTGTGACACCCAATTCTTCTACCAATGAATACAATTGTAAAACACCTCTTTCAACAGTACGTGATTTAGCAGTTTCTAATAATGAACGATACCATAAAGCTCTAGAGAAAATAAGCGGATTAACATATTCTGAGGAAGAAAACAAAACTCTTTGAATAATGGCAATTAGTTCTTCATTAACAAGAGTGTTACCGTCGGGTGTGTTATTATATATAGCCTGCATTCTTAAAATTAATTGGATGTTATCAAGGTTCGCAAGATTTGGTTGATTGTTTGGGTCGATGCTACTAAGATCAGCTGGAATATCAGATTCTCTGGCTGCCATTGGTATCAATTTTTTGTCAATTGTATCTGGAATTTGGTCATTCAGGTTAGAGTAGTCTAATTTTATTCTCTTTGTGAATTCATTCTCTTTATTCTCTTCGGTTTCATTCAAAACTTCATTATCACCTAATGAATCAAAGTTTGGTTTCTCTAAAAACAAGTCATCATTTAGTTGAACATCCTGTGGTTTGAATGTTTCCTCTATCAATTCAGATTTCAATAAAGTGTCGCTTGATTTTGCCAAAATTGTTAATGTGGCAGTCGATTTGGTTTGATGTTTAGTCATTTTTGCTTTACATCCGGTTATTATCAACGACATTCCTGATGCTTTGTTGGCATTTAAAAGAAAATCCAATGTTTGGACTTCCAAATCACCAGCAATTGAAATATTTGCGTTTTCTAAGTAATAGCTGATAAGCAAATACTGATTTATTTTAGAATTCACATTTTCAGTATCGATTAAGGAATTCACTGTTTTTTTACCTAATAATGCCAGAGAAAGTGAAATAATTTCTGAAGAGGTATCTGGCAAAATTGACTGTTGCACTTGTAATGCACGGGCTCTCCACCAACACACTGTTGCACTAATATAACTGGCTTCACTATCACTGGAAAAAATAGTGTCGTCAAATGAGCCATCTATAATAGCACTTGAATCTAATTGATTTTTTTCTGATCCAAGCAAAGAAATAGAAGAACCTTGTAGTCTTTCAAACAAACGTAATGAAAATACAAGAAAAAAGGGAGATTCTGAAAGATGATATGCTGAATAACCACCAATATTCAAAAGATTCAAAGATTGTGTTTGTAAATGAGACTTATAATTTGGATCAAACAATATTCTCAAAAATCCTATTTCCGTATCAGATAACTCAAATGGTAATCTTGGACCTGAAAAATTGGCAACAACAAAAAATTGAAGAAAAAGAATTGCAACAATTAAAATGTATATTTTTTTATGGCTTTGAGAGATATCAAGACAATCAATAGTACGTTCAGCAACATCAATAATCGTATTAATGTAATCCAACAAATCTTCATTACTTGACGATGTGAATACTTCAGTTGCTTTAGTTATTTCTGGATTTTGGAAAACTGCTTTAGAAAGAATTTCAGATTGAAGTAGTTTAAAATAATGTCCATTTACCAAAGCAACGATATGAGACTGAATATCTTCATCTGCATTATTGTTGATATGCTGAGATTCAATTTTGAGGTTTTGAAGAACTAACTTCACCAGAAGTTCTTTCATAGACATGTTTTTGAATTTCAAAATTTAATCCTTGTAAAGAAGTAAATATAGGTATGTACAGAGTGCTCAAAAACTGCTGGGAGTGTATATCTGAAGATAAAACACAAGACACAAATCACAATCCCTAATGGATGTTGGAGAAAAAAAATAATTTTCATGAAACTTTTTCCCATAACTTGACGGGGAGGGTGCTCATTTTGGCTGCGCCGCTTTTTCTTGGGTCACGTGCCAATTACCACAATTACGCAATTACGCGGTCACGTGACACTACTCTTATAACAAGCAATATATTGACTGGTTTTGGTTGATGTACGTCATGAGATGCAACATCAATAGAGCCAAACAAGAGTGAAACACATATTTAAATATACTATATTTCATTTTAAAATAATTTACAAAAAAGACTTATGTCTATTCATGAATATGGTGATATCAAATTGCTTGGTTTATAAATGCAAAGTCTATTCAAATTTCAATGCCATGAGACCTTCGCAGTCTTTGACCATGTATGGATACCAAAATAGAGTTGGCCAGATTGTCACAAAGTGCCACATTGCATGTGCATCAACCAATCCCAAAACAGGAGGAAAATCAAAAAGTTCAAAGGACATACCAAAGATCACACTGACTACCAGTAGAATTGGGGTTAAAGTCCAATTGTACTCTCTATTTTGAATGTTATCCAACAAGCTGATATTTGGATTACGCACCTTTCTAAATTGCGAAATTGAAAGAGTAACCCATAAAATATTCTGTATGATACCAAGGAAAACATTTGCACCCATATTATATGAATATGACCAGTCGTTTAATAACTTGGTGATGTGTCCCAAATACATGGCAATACACAACATTGCCAATAAATTTCTTTTTAATGTATTGTGTGCTTTGTATAAATGGAAAAATCTTACATTGATAGCGTAAAACCCGGTTAAGACTGTCAAACCAGCAAAAAAGTAATCTAACCTCTCTCTGTCCCATGTATCTTTCAAGTGGAAAATTGTCGAGAAAAACCATGCACACATTGATGCAACTCCAACCAAAGAGTAAGTGAAATGTAAAGTAGCCATATCTGCATTACCTTTTTTATTTTCAATCCTGTAATGGCTAGAAAGTAATTTAAATCCCCAGTAATTAGGAATAAAGTTACCAATACTGAATATTGTACTGAAAAGTTCTTGAATACCAAAAACTCTTATGAATGGCCATTTACCATGGAATTGATAAATCTCTCTGTTATCTTCAATTCTGTCGATGGTGATTAATCTTTGACATTGATAATCACAATTGGATTCGCACGACCAACCCAAGGCTAGTAAATGTAAATCAAGTGGTGGTTCATCAAACATGCTGACCAATTCTCTATCTTTCATCAAGTTAAGGTAAGTCTCTCTTGGTACTTCCGAATGTTCCTTCGAATCCTCGCATGAGATGATGATACAATATTGCAGACATTTTTGAAATTCAGGCAATTCATCTCCCAAAGAGGCAGCACTCAAATGAGCAAATAGAAATGCCAGCAGTATGGATACAATTGTCGACTGCAAACCCACCATTGTCAATTGGAAAGCAAACTATAGTGTGCAGAAAAGAACCGGTGTGATCCATCATATTACTGACGAAATAAATTAAATTTACCGGCTCTCGTTAATTCGACAACATGATTTTTTATTATTAAAATTTTCAGTCTTAGTTGTAAACCATACCTTTAATGATATAATACCCAAATATTTCTTATTTGTTAATATGCATAATGAGTCGTCATCAACTCGACCTAGTAGTATGTCAAAAACTACCGGGAACCAAAATTGGCCTTCTTTGTCCCAGATGTGATGGCCGATGCCCTACATGCGACTCCTATGTTAATTCGCAAAGAAAGGCTCACATTTGTGATGAATGTGCATTTGGATTCTTAGGCGAATCATGCATTATTTGTGGAGGCACCGCTAGGCCGGGTGAATCAATGAATGAAGCATACTATTGCAAACAATGCTGTTTATTGGAACGAGATAGAGACGGATGTCCAAAAATTCTTAATATAGGTGGTTTACGATCCGATTTTTATTATCAACAGAAAAAAAAGAAGTTGGACACTTACAAGCAATAGTAATTTGAAACTGCAAATGTGAGATTTGTATTTCGTTTTGGGTTTATATATATTACCTATAAAAGAGAGAGAGAAAAGAAACATGTATATTTTGAAAATAAAAAAATGATTGACTTCATTATTGCCACCAATAATGTTATTCAATATTATCTTCGGAATTATCAATATACGAAAGATGGAGTTGTCGCTTTAGTATTAATTCCAAAGTCTTCGATTTGCATTTTTCATACCACAACCATTCTAATTTAATTGCCAATATTTTAGCTGTTGACAATAATTCCTCTTTTGTTTTTTTCTGTAATGGGGCTGTTACCACCAGTTGTTTAACACTATGTAAATGCTCCAATAAATCATTTTGATCTTCTGTATTTTCACTTGAAAAAAATTCTTGTGATGCTTTCGATATTGTGCTGGATGATGTGGAAGCTGATCGCTTTGACGACAAAGAAATATCACCTAGTATTTCATTATTTTTCTCTGATTTTTCAATTTCATTGACAATCAGATTGGTTGACACTTCTTTAATAATATCATCAACTGTCTCCATGCTTAAATTTGCATTTTCAAATTCATCCAAGTTGTTGACATCATTATTTTCTGATTCGTCTGTGATTCCAGACAAGACATCATCATTTATTCCATTTAAATTTGATGAATCTTTCTCGGTAAATGAAGCAGGCTGTCTCCTCCTGTTTTCAATTGATGTATTACTTCTCATTCGGTTGGAGTTGACATTATGAGCTTGTTTTTTTTGTGGCGATCTTTCCTGTTCCATATCACTATCATTATAGTCGTCTTTTTTTCTTTTGATTGTTCTTATCTTATTTTTTATAGAGGTACTACCGACAGGTAAAACCTCGAAATACTTTGGTTCATTCTGTGATCCTGTGAATATACCACTCCAACCTTTAGGGATTATTTGATAATCCAAAGAGTGCTGATTCAGTTTAATGTCACTCAAGGAGCTCATGATATTTATACTATGAATCCATGATTTTACATCAGATAACGATGATACCATGTACAAATTCTTAAAGTTTTTACCATAAATGAAAAATGTATATTTTGTAGAAGCAGCAGTGACAACTTTTCCCTTTTTAATTATATTCTTCTTCTGTATTTTAACTTTCTCACTTGAATCAACAGTATCATCCAATGATTCATCAATTACACTTGGGGCACTAATTAATGGGTTAATAATTTTATCATATTCCAAATTTTGTATTTTTCTAGTTGCAAAGGAATCAGAGCCAATGATGAAAGCAGGTAAGTTTTGTTTTGAATGATTTGTATCTTTTTCTGATTTACCAAAGTACGAAAATGACATAAAGTTAGGAGAATCATTAACAGAAGTAGAGCTCAGATTATCATTGGTATTTGTCATTGTATCTTCAATAATCACACTTTTTGTGTCATCTTCTGGATTTACCCCACAAAACCTCATTCTAAACAATGCCACATCTTGGAAGAAAAACATTCCAACTGTAGTCAAAATACAGAAGTAAGGTTTCCAAATTTTATTTTTATTCTTATTTTTATTTTTGTCACTTACTATTCGATCATTCAATAAAGTTTTGTTTTCAATGTCAGTAATATTAGTAATATCATTGGAAACGGGTTCCGGTACTGGGACCGCAGTATGCGGTTGATCAGATGAATTCTCTTGTTTATCAATAATCCCTACTTTAATAACACGCGTGAGATAATATTCCTCCAAACTTTCGGAATCATTAAGTTGTTTAACAACAGTATCAAAAGAATTCAAATATTCACCTCGATTTTTAGGTATTTTTAAAATGAATTCAACCCTACTTTTAGTCAATGTACTCCAAATTTTAGTCAATGTTGTAGAATCAATTTCTTCATCAATATGTGAAAAATAATCATCCAATTGATGGTTTATCATTTCAACGGAGGGATTTTCGTAATCTGATCCATTATAAATATGATCATTGCTTGCTGGTAAAAATGGATTTAAACAATTTAATCTCAAATCAATCTCTTTTCCATGGAAAGGTTTCAAATCATTTATGTATTTTATATCATTTTTGATGATATTATCATAAGGATCAATGATAATAGGCCCGCTCCATAAGAATGATGTACTTTTCTTTCTTGAAACTGGTAGAGAAACAATTGAATGCTGAGATGTTGATTTTTGTAATGATGTTGCTGATGTTTGATTCGGTAATGACCCATTGATCACAGATTTTTTATGTTCGTATTCTCCATTTAGGAAAGTTATGTTTGGATATGGAAATGGTAATGTTCCATTTGATCGCAATGCAATCAATGCAGCATCACTTTGCTCTGGTGATATTTTGATCAATGGAGCATACGTTATATTATCAAATAAATAACCAAGTAGTTCCTTTACTATCAGTGTTGTCAACTGACTATATTTAGGATCTTTGTCATTATCTTCAATAGCACTTAGAACATTCTGTATAAATTCAAATCTTGTCATTTTCCGTTTATTGTTTGGATTGAATTTATCAGTATGCACCATTATTAAAGAATATGTTAAAATATAAATATTGTCATGTGTAATTCCCAGATGCGAGTTACAGTCATGATAACGTTTGGCAAATTGATAAATCAAACGATCAATTTGTTGTGTTTCTTTTGGTAAGTAATTCAACATCAAAAACTTCCTTAGTGATAAATCTAATGGTTCGTTGCTGAAATCGTAAAAAGTTGATAAATAGTAACCCAACGAAATTCTCATAAATTCATTATCTTCCAATGACAAAAATTCAGAAATTGATGTGATTGAATATAATCCTAAAAATCTATTAATGAACTGCTCAGGAGTTTCATCTGTTAAAACTTTTAAGTTTTTGAATTTAGAAGGTGAAGATAAAACTTGATCAATTTTGGAAGATAAAGAAGAAGATGAATTATATGATGTGTTCCGGGAAAGTGTTGATGGTGGTGTTGTACTATTTATTTTAACAAAATTGGAAATGGAAGATAATATACCAGTATTACCATTTGTTAGTTCTACCAATGGATTATCCGAGGTATCCATAGTCTTTGACCGTTGTCTTAGATTAGAGTTGTTCTGTTTGGTTGTACACCGACCTGTTCTCATTGAATCCAGATTTTCCTTCAATGGTGTTGTGAATGTTAGATTTTTGGTGTTAGATTTCATAGCATTGAAGTAGGCTTGTTGACTTTTTGAAGGTAAGGAATCATCTAGGTTAACATATGAGATGATTTCTCTTCTTTCAGCATCAGTATATGAAATAGAACGTCTAATTACCGGTAATTCCTCATCTGCTGAATAAGTTTCAAGATCTCCCGAATATCTCGATGTTGATGTCATTCCACTGTGTGAATCCATAAAGAATATTGATTTTGTGGTACGTTTTATAATATTCAACGATTTACCAATTGTGCTTTTTTCTGATGGTGTCGATGAGCTGAAACTCGAATTTCTATCCAAATTGGATGATGTGAATTGTGGTTGGATAGGCGAAGTTGGTTTTAAGGAAGATAAATTTTTCAAGGAAGAACGATCTGGTGATAACGACAAAGTAGATTTTGATTTTGATTTTGATTTTGAAATGGATATAGAAGGTGGTATTTCTGACAGTTTATCAAGTTCTATATTTGTTGGTAAATCAACAACTGGTTTCAAAGACGAAGTGCTAGATATTCTATTTTTCAAATTTTTATTCTTCGTGTTAGCTGTCAACCGTGGATCCGATGATGTCGTGTCATTATTATTTGAAACTAAGGACATCGATGATAACCGTTTAGGAATTAACGAAGAAGATGAAAGTGATAGTCTTTTAACATTTTTCTGTGGTTTCAATTGTTTATTATCTGTCGATGGCAGCTTTTTCTCTATTATTTTATCGTCATTTTCCAACATATTAACGTTATGGTTTGATTTGATTTTCCTTGAAGGCAACCAGATACTTGAATGTTTGAACTTGAGTGACTTTCTCTTTTGTTTCGTTTGGTCTTCTTCTTCATTCTCTAATGAATTAACTTCCGTGATTTCCGACAGATGTCGTGAAATGACCAATCCAGGAGTGTTAGTGGAGCCGGGCATTTGTCCAAGTCGAACATCACTATTCACGTTTCGCTGTCCCTCGTTCAATGGCATGACTTGGGCGCTATTTGTTTCCTCCAATGAAAGAAAAGGCTACAATCTAGTATAACTTGGGGTGTCTGCTGCAGATCGAGGAAAGGGCAGAAAATTGCGGAGACACACTTGAAAAACGTGTGCATGCACAGATTTGGTATTAATAGGAGAAGTTAGATCGGACTGAGCGGTTATGCTGAGGAGAAAATGAATTTTCTATCGTTTAAATCGTTTACAACAGGCTTTTGCCAGATTACAAATCTACGGTTTTCCAAAGCTCAGCCCTTCCCACTCCCAGCTGAACGGTAAAACTGGCCATTGACAACACACAATTAACAATTTGGCAACTGAAAATTAAATTGTGTCGATATGTCCCATCCGTACAAGTCATTCGTTGCATCAAATGATGCGCAAACGAAAGAAGACAACAATGTTAATAACAAACATCCACATATTCAAAGAAAGATTCAATTATCACCAGTGGAAGAACACTACTTGAAAAAGATGATTATTAGACAAGAACTGCAATCTGAAATCAACTCGTTGTCGCCCGAATATAACGATACATCGGGATTGCGTAGGTTTGGCCCTCCATTTGTTCCTGCAAATCCACAATTGATGTTGACTAATCCGGATACTTCACCATTGGAGCAAATCTACACAATGTCTGAACTCAGCATTGATGTTTTCCGTAATCAATTCCCTCTTTTAAGATTTATTTTTGATAATTTCATTGTTACTTTCCCATTTATCAAGATTCATTTGAGTAAGATGGGTGATACATATTTGGCACAATCTAAATTCTGGCTTAAGATACAAATGTTGTTTGAATTATTCAAGAGCAAGAAGATTAGTAACTCCAATGACAGAGGTTCTACAAGTAAGAGAAATATTTTTGTACATAAATTCCAAGGATTGTTTTTATCATTGTTTAATTCTGCAATTTATTGTAAACAAGATGCAGAATATTTTCAAAAAGATAAGGAAAGGAGAGGTGCTTCCAAGAAATTGAGCAAGTTTATTGGATCTGAAGCAACAGAGAAAACAGCTAAAGATGAAGAATTGAAAGCTTCGATTGAATTAGAGAATGATATGAGGGAGAATTCATATTTATTGGATAAAGATCTCGATTCCAATGGTTTATTAGACCATCTCGACAAAATCAAAGATGAAGAGTACATAAATGGATATTACATCAACGTTGTTGGTGTTTCAATGGAATCCGAGACAAAATCTACATTTTGGGGTGCTAAAGAGGGGAAGTATTGTACTTTTATAATACATGTCAAAAAACCAGACGATAAAGGATATTTTATCAAGAAAAGATACAGTGAATTTGAAAAATTTTACAAAGATTTGAAGATCAACAATCCTGGGGTGAGAATACCCGAGTTACCAAGTAAGGATAAACATAGTGTTGAAATGAGCAAGGAGGGAAATAAAATTGATTCAAATAACAAGATGAATGCTGACGAATATGCTAAGTTGCACAATATGGAAAGTGAATTCACAGATATGGATAAAGAGAGTCTTGATGAGTTATTTGCTACTTCATTTAATACAGTTCCATCAATAGTTGAAGAAGCTGAGAACCCAATAATTTCACCACCACCTAAGAATATTTTTGGGAAATCAAGTATTCTCAAATCTCCACTTGGATCTCCAATACTATCATCATCCAAAAGAAGCTCGGGTAAAAAGGAAAACTCATTTTTACATAGTTTCAAAAAAACATGGAATGGTGGAAGTTCCCCAACTCCTGGAACCCCAATGTCTGCTTCGTCTTCGAGTTCATCAATCATGCATAAACGAGACAAATCGATTGATTCTATCAATTCAATTGATTCGATTGAAACGGGGGATTCTGAAGATACTTTCCTTTCTGCGAATACGTCATCAAGTGTCGCAAATACTGATGGGAAGATGGTTTTCCCACGTGAAATTTTACGTCAATCATTAAGAGGATTTTTAAAATATACTTTATTTATCAAAGCATGTGCAGAGAGTAAAGAAATGGTGAAATTTTTACAGAATGAAGGAGAAATGAAATTAGAGAGTAAAGAGATTCATGATATTCAACATCGAATCAACTTAGATCATTTACGTAAATTACAACATTATAAATTCCAAAATGCATTATCTGGTATTGTCACTGTACTTGAGAAAGACGTTGAACAATTGAAAGTTGAGATATACAATCAAGGGTTTGGATATATTTTTGATAGGATTAAGAAATATGAAACATTGAGAGAATTATGTGGTTATGATTATGAACCTGGTAATGAAACATGGTTAGAACGTGCATATAATGGTAAACAAGATAATGATGAAAGTGAGATTGTTGAGCATGATACATCATACAAACCATTGCGAGGATTAGTTCGAGTTGTTATTCTTGAGATTGCAAGTACACAGTATGAAGTATTGATTGGTAATGATAGTGCAATGAGTACATTGAAAACCATTAAGAAATTACATTCTATTTTCCCATATCGATTAGTTGCAGGAGTATTGAGATTCACCAATCCATTGATGATGGTAAAAAGAATGATTGATATTTTCACATATCAAATGCCTACGATGTCAGGAATGACTGGAAGTGGTGTAAATGCAATTAGCAGTGGGTTTAGTGGTATGATGCAAGGGTTAGGCTTGAAGAAAAAGGGAGATGTTGTTGTTGCAGAAAATACACCATCGAATGGTAAAGGTAAATCATTGCTTCAAATGATATTTTCCGGTATGATTGGTGATGATTTAAGGAAGCTTGAGAAGGAGAATATTGAAGTGAGTGATTTACTCAAGTCTTTCAATGATGAAGAAAAATATGGAGATGGTGAATTGATTATTCAACGTATTGAAGAGTATTTTGAAAGTGATGAAGAAGTTGTATTGAAGATTAAGAAGATTAGCAGTAAATACGGAATTGATTTGACTATGAGTATTTTGATGCCTAATAATGGATTGAAAAGTGAAGATTTAGATATTAAGCATGTTGAGAAATTAATTGATGAATATCGAAATGATAAAGATATCGAAGATGTTACATTGTATAAGTTGAGCAAACGATATTTCCACATTCAACTGAGGAAATATGATAAAGAAAGTATGATTGAATTATGGGAAGAACCTGAATTAGTTGAAGTTATCAAAGAGGTGATTTCGATGTTTTTATCACCATTAATTGAAGTTTTCAAACGGGCCGAAGTTTATAAATATGTTCCTGTATTTGCCAAATATATGAGTGAATTACTTGATATTTGCGAGATCTATGGACATGATTATGGTACATTCACGCGTAGTGATATTGTTGGATCATTGGTTGGATTAGAGGAGAAGTATTCAGAGGATGTTTATAAATTTTTGAGGGATATTTACAAAAATGATGTGAATGGTGAATTATTCGAGGGTATCATTGGATGGTTGAACCGGATAACTGAGGTATTAAAGAATGGTAAGAGGGGGGAAGTTATTGATGTGGTGAAAATATTGAACGAGAGTGACATTAGTGTTGAAGATAAGAGACGTATTTTACGAGAGGTGCATTCAACAGTTGTCAAATCTGAAAAGAAGAAACGGGCCCTGGAAGAAAAGGCTGAAGAAGGTGGTGACGAAGCTGGAGCTAGAGAAGAAGATATTGACACCGACTGGCTGAAGATGGGACGTGACCGTGGCATTGATCAACGTTGGGATGCATTGCACAACCGAGTATTTGAGATGGGGGCCGCTGTGGCAGGTGAGTGGGACGGTATTGGTGAAGGAGAAAGTGGCGGTGAAAGTGGCGGTGAAAGTGATGATGAAAATGAAGATGACCGCGGTGTGGCGGTGCACAAGCAGTGTGGCAATGCCGTGGTGGCGCAGTACCTGCAAGAAACCGGGAAAGACAATAGCGGTGCCCGTGGCGGTGCAGCAGCTGCGCCACCTTCTTCATCTTCTAATTCTGCATCCGCCTCATTTCCGACGGCGGTGCAGCGCAAATTCACCGTTGCCGCGCTAACGATGCTCCAATGAAAAGGGCGGAAAACAGAGGTGTTTCGCTCTATCTAGCCGCGGTGGACGCTCTTTACATGGGGGAAGTGGAACCCCGCCGATAAGCTTCTCATGCATTCATTATCAAACCGTCTTATCTGGCCTCTGGCACGCTATATGATCTACAACAGCTCTGCGCTATTTAAACATATCCGTTTCTCGTCCTAATCTGTCTCCCCCACAGAAACTGCATCTTTGTCTTCTCCGCTGAGCATCAACACTAGCGGCTAAAATTGTCCGGTCTTTGCTAACTTTCTTTTTTTTTCTCCCATCGTCGTTCGATTTCAAGAAAAGAAAAAAAAAAAAAGAAAATCCGAAAAATTCTGGAAAAAATTCTGGAAAACCCGTTTAATAACGAAAGCAACCAATCACCTCATCATTATCATCGTTAACGAGATCGACGTCAACCAAATAGCAGACCCTGTTTGAGCGCTCATCCATCAAAATGTCAGATCATAACAACGAATTTTTGTCGCCAAGAGCGTCGCTTATGAACAAAGTCTCGACTTTCCACGATAATGACAAGTACGTCAACAAATACCATCCCGATTATGTCCCAGGAACCACCAACATTTTCCTTGAGAAAATCGATGGTCAAACAGCAGATTCAACCTTGAAAACAACACCTTCTGGTATCATTCTTCATCCTCAACCAACAGAATCCCCTAATGATCCTTTAAATTGGTCATATAAAACAAAGACATACCAATTTGCAATCTTAATTTTTATAACTGCATTTACGGCAGCAACTTCAAATGATGCAGGTGCAATTCAAGATTCAATGAATGAAATCTATGATATTTCATATGCTTCAATGAATACTGGTGCTGGTGTTCTTTTCGCTTCTATTGGATTATGTACACTTATTCTTGGTCCTTCTGCTTCATTATATGGTAGAAAAATCAATTATTTCATCTGTATTGCATTAGGATTGGCTGGTGCTGGTTGGTTTGGAGCTGCAAAAACTACAACTGATACCATTTGGTCTCAACTATTAGTTGGTGCTTCTGAAGGTTGTGCTGAAGCATGTGTTCAATTATCCATTTCAGATATGTTTTACGCTCATCAATTGAGTTGGGCTCTTACTCTTTATATTTTGGCAACTTCTTGTGGTACTTATTTGGGTCCACTTATTGCAGGTTTCATTGTTGAATATGCAACTTTTAGATGGGTCGGTTGGGTTGCTGTCATCATCTCTGGTGTTTTGTTAGGATTTATTGTCTTTACACAATATGAAACATATTTTGATAGAACAAGATATGTACCAAGAGAAGTCAATGTATCAGATTTAAAGGCAATCCCTGAAGAATCTGTTCAAATTAATGATGATAGTGATAATAAAAATGATTCATTATCAGTTGATGAAGAAAAACGAATTGGTAATGCAGAATTAAATTCTGATGCAAATTCAATTGATAGTTTCTATATTTTTAACAATGGTGCAGATGAAAAACGTTTACCATACTACAAAAAAGTTGCCTTGATTACTTTAGCAACAAATTTAAAGGGATGGGGGGTTAAACAATATATTGAACGTTTGATTGGTATGTTACGTGTCTTTTGGTTCCCTCCTGTTGTATTATCCGGTATATTATGGGGTTTACAAGATGCATTCCTTACTTTCTATTTAACAACTGAAGATGATCAATATTATGATCCACCATTCAATTTATCCGACACTGGTGTTGCATTGATGAATATTCCATGTCTTATTGGTTCAATTATTGGTTGTTTATACGCAGGTCTCCTTTCTGATAAATTTGTCATTTGGATGGCACGTAGAAGAAATGGTATTCAAGAAGCAGAAGATTATCTTTACTTTTTAGTTGGTGTTTTCATTGCATGTCCAATTGGTTTAATGGTTTTCGCTGCAGGTACTGATCAATTATGGGGTTGGAGAGTTACTTATGTCGTTGGTTTATCATTCCTTGGATTTTCATTCGGTTGTTCAGGTGATATTGCAATGAGTTATTTAATGGCAGCATATCCTGAAATGGTTATTGAAGGTATGATTGGTGTTTCATTGATTAATAATGCAATTGGTTGTATCTTCACTTTTGTTTGTAGTATATGGCTTGACGCAATGGGTAATACCAATACTTATGCAATTTTAACTGGTATTCAAGTCTTGGCTTGTTTTGCTGCTATTCCTGTCATTATTTGGGGTAAACAAATGCGTGCTTGGACAAAGAAATATTATATTGATTTTGTTGAAAAAAGAGATGGTGTTCAGAGACACGGTGTTCATCATTAAAACACCTGGTTCACTCTCTTAGATCTTTTTCTTTCTTATCTTATCCATCTTTCTTATTCTTATTCTTATTCTTCCCCTTCCCCCTTCTATATCTTCTTATTCATCTTTCTCCCCTTCTACATTTCTTCTTTAATCGTTAATACTAACAATTATGTACTTTAAATTTTTTATTGATTCCTAGCTTAAAGTCCGACAATTTCTGCCAAGCTTCCCAAAACGGCAATTCTAGCCGGCCCCTGATTGCCACAATTTTTTTCTTCGCCCCCCATTAAGCGCACTGTACTCCCTTATCGAATTATTTATCCACACCATGATTTAACACCATTGATTTCCTATAAATATTTCAAACTGGCCGTTTCTCTTTTAATTCTTCCCAAGCCAAGTCTTTTCCTCTTCTTTTTTTGGACAATGTCGCTCCCATTATTTACAAACATCCAACTACCAAACGGTAAAACAATTGAACAACCTCTCGGTTTATTCATTAACAATAAAAATGTCACACCAATTTCCAATTCTGAAAAATTGATTACCATCAATCCTTCAACTGGAGAACCAATCACCGAAGTCCATTGTGCATCCGTTGAAGATGTCAATATTGCAGTAGATGCTGCTGTTCAAGCAATGAAAACTTGGAAACATGTTGATCCAACTGTTCGTGTCAATTTACTTCTTAAACTTGCATCATTAGTTGATCAACATAAGGATACAATTGCAGCAATTGAAGCATTAGATTCAGGTAAACCACTTTTTTCAAATGCCACAGCTGATGTTGAATCAGTTGCTGATTATTTAAGATATTGTGCAGGATGGGCGGATAAATTACATGGTACACAAATCCCATTAAATTCTAAATGTATGGCAATTACTAAACGTGTTCCATTGGTTGTTGGTTGTATTGTTCCTTGGAATTATCCAATTTCAATGGCAAGTTGGAAATTTTGTCCTGCATTGGCAGCTGGTTGTACAATCGTTATGAAGAGTAGTGAAATCACACCATTATCATTGTTATATTTTGCAAATTTAGTTAAAGAAGCAGGCTTCCCACCAGGTGTTTTCAATGTTCTTTCTGGTTATGGTAAAGATGTTGGATCGGCATTATCGAGACATCCTAAATTGGAGAAAATTGCATTTACTGGTTCCACATCTACAGGTCAAAAAGTTATGACTGATGCAGCCAATTCTAATCTCAAGAGTATTTCATTAGAATGTGGTGGTAAATCTCCTTTACTTGTTTTCGATGATGCAGATTTAGTGGAAGCTGCTAAATGGGCTAGTTTTGGTGTGATTTATAACTCTGGACAAAATTGTACTGCTAATTCCAGAATCTTGGTTGATGAAAAAATATATGATAAATTTGTTGATATTTTCATTAATCAAATAAAGGAAGATTGGACAATGGGTGACGTTTTCGATGAAAATACAACTATGGGACCATTAGTTTCACAACAACAATTCGACCGTGTTCAAAACTACATTGATATCGGTGTAAAAGAAGGTGCAACTCTTATCCAACCATTAAAATATCAAACTCCAACCAATGGTTATTACATTTCACCAACTATTTTTGCTAATGTTAAGGAAGATATGACTATTGTTAAGGAAGAAATATTCGGCCCAGTGGTTACCATTTCCAAGTTCTCCACTGAAGAAGATGGTATTACCAAGGCTAATGATACTATTTATGGATTAGCTGCAATGTTATTCACTACTAATTTTGAACGTGCAAACCGAGTTGCTGATTTATTAGAAGCTGGTAGTATTTATATCAACAGTTCTAATAATGAAGATGTTAAAGTTCCATTTGGTGGTATGAAAATGAGTGGTATTGGTAGGGAGTTGGGACAAGAAGCATTTAACTTGTACACTGTGGTGAAGAGTGTATACCATAATTATGGAACTAAACTGTAGTTAACACTAATTGTAAAGAAATCGATTTGTATAAAGTGTGTAAAAACAATGCCTATTTAGGTAATTCACAAAATACGACACCCACGAAACAACAAAAAAAAAAATATCAAATTCATGTTGGTTAAGAAATAACCCAATCTCATATAATCTAATTTCCTCTCATAAGTTTGCCTTTCTTTTTCTACAACTTGTAGGACAAACAATGTTTTTTTCAAAGAAGGAAGAATCAGAACCACCAAAGCGTGGCAAACGTGAACAATGTTGGGCATCAAGAGATGCGTATTTTGCATGCCTTGATAAAAACGAAATAATAAATCCATTGGATCCTAAAAACGTTAAAACTGCAAAGAAACAATGTGGTAATGAAGACACCCAATTCGAGAAGGATTGTATTGCAAGTTGGGTTAAGTATTTCAAGGAGAAACGTCCTTTTGATATCAAGAAAGAGATGATGTTAAAGGAAGCTGCAGAAAATGGACAAGAAATTGTACAAATGGAAGGATATCGTAAATAAAAAAGTATATAAAAACTGTACATAGTCAAGTAATAAAATTAATTTTATAAATCAGTCCTTTTTCAGAGTTCTTTGTTTTTCAGAACTCTCAATAACTTTTTCATCAACAAATAAACCCTTATTTTTCCTAACGGTATTCATAACGGTTCTAATCCAATTTTCCCTATCTCCTTCAGCACCTAATTCTTCTAATTCTTCTTCAGTAGTAGGAACCCAGAACGGATCTTCATCACAAATTTCAAACCCATCAAAGACTAATTGTGGAATGGCACCACCACTTGTACGTTTCCTAATATCTTCACTAAAACCAAATGATGTTAATACTGGTAGTTTTGCTTCAACTGTAAAGAAAGGTGTACCTTCTTTCATTTCTTCACTCAAGATTCTACCTCTTTGCTTTTGAATGACTGTATAAACTTTCCCAAGTAATTCTGCACTAGTTTGAATGTCAACAGTATACATTGCCAACATGATTCTTGGCGAAGCCTTGAGTAATAAGTTATGAATTTGATCACGAATTTTGGTTAACATCATATCATTCATAGATTCGTTAGAAGATTCACATGCTTTGATTTGTAAAATTTCAAATTTTACATTTTGAATTGGTTCATTAAGAATTGGACCTTCTTTAATAGCTAATGAAAATCCACTCTTTAAATAACCATCTAAAGAGGTATTATCTGAAGAATTGATAATTATATCATTATATTTTTCACTTTTCAATAAAATTTGTGAATCATCAATTGATTCTTCATTTGATAAAGGTGATAATTTCATAGTTATAATATATTCTCCAACTGTTACATCTTCAGTTAATGAATCAGAAATAGTTTCTCTAAATGGAACAATAGGTTTACCAACTGTGAATTCAATTTTAGCAAATCTATCTTTTAAATCCTTAACACATCTTTCTAAATGTAACTCACCAGCAGTTTCTAAAACAACTTCACCTTGTTCACTAACATAACCTCTAACACATGGATCGGCCAAATTTAACAACTTCATACCATGTAATAATTGATTCATTTGATTCAATTTAACTGGTTCTAAAGTAACTCTAACAATTGGAGGCACATCATTAATTGAATTGGAAGTTGCAAAATTGATTGAATGATTAGATTTTACAATTTCAGGGGAGATGATAGTACCTGATTTCAAAACAATATTTTTAAAATCGGATGATTTAATTCCCACAATTGAGCCGGCAGAAATATTATCCATGGATGTTAAATCTCTACCCATGAATCTGTATAACTTATCAATTTTGATTTCATGGACATGTTGAGTATTGGAAGGATCATCATATGGTTTGGATGTATTGAATAATGGAGACAACACGTACAATGTGTCATTAATATTAATTGTACCCGAATAGATACGTGTAAAAGCAACTAATGCTTCCGTGTCTTCAAGAAGTTCTTCAACATCTTCCTCAATTTCTTTATTATCATCATCTTGTTCTTCTTCTTCTTCTTCTTCGTATTCAAAGTCAAGTTCAAATTCATTATCACCATTATCTAAAGATGCCGTATCGTCAACTTCAAATTCTAAATCATTGGGTAATGAGAATTTAGAAGCTTCAATAATAATTTCATCATTACTAACAAGATTATCCTTCTCATCCTCTTCTTCCTCTTCATCTTCATCTTTCATGTTCCTTCTTGTTTCATATTGAACTGACTTTTTAGCAGCTTCCACTTCGGCAAGTCTTGAAAGTTCTGCTGCCTTGGCAGCTTTACCTCTTTCGTAATCTCCCATTTCTCTAATAACGGCCTGATTTTCTGGTAATTCGTTCAATGGGATGGAGATCATCTTAGAGATATAACCACAGACGAACCCATTTGCATTACAATCAATCAAATCTTTATGTAGAGTATCATCGATGATGTTTGAATTTGGAATGGACTCTAATAATTTATCCATTGTATTTGCCTGTGCAGTTATTGGAGAAGGTAATTTATCTATTATTGTTGAAAGAATGGCATTAGAGATAGGTAAGAATTGGGACATGATTGTATGTGTTAAGGCTTTAACATCTTTAGAATTGAGTTCCTTTGGTAAGACTTTTATGTTTAAAGATTTAGTGATTTTAATTATTGCATCAACATCTCTATCATTAACAGAATTATAAATTTTCCAAATTGAATCCAAAATGAAAGCTGTGAATAAGTTTGATCTTTTCGATTTAACAACTTTTTTATTTTTATCAATCATATAATCAGACCATAATTTCCCATCGAGTTCACTCTTAGGCATGTTGAGCTTCTTTGATAAGATTGCAGAGAATTGGTTAAGATTAAATCCCCAACCATCATAAGCACTTGTGAAAACAATATTGTTTGCATTAGGATGGAAGTAGATGTCATCTTCCGATGCTTCAATCCAAGGTTCAACACCATTCCAATTGGAATGTGATTCGATAACATCCCCATGATAGAAAGATGCCATGATTGTGTTTGTTTGATGAATCAATTTATTTAAATGATCATATGCATCTGTTGGTGATAACTGTAATTCCAAAATCAA
Source organism: Pichia nakasei (assembly GCA_030570355.1). Taxonomy (NCBI): domain Eukaryota; kingdom Fungi; phylum Ascomycota; class Pichiomycetes; order Pichiales; family Pichiaceae; genus Pichia; species Pichia nakasei. The sequence continues at coordinate 60,439 of JAJLVL010000013.1, forward strand.
TCTATCAATTTTATTAAGTACCAAGACTGGTTTCAAGTTATCGATCCATGCTTGTCTTAAAACAGTGATGGTTTGAGAGCAAATACCTTCAACGACATCCACCAACACTATTGCCCCATCAGATAATCTTGACACTGAAGAAACTTCAGAGCTGAAATCAATGTGACCGGGCGAATCAATCAAGTTGATGAAATATTCAGAGATGATTCCACTTTGGTTGATGGATTTGAATGAAAGGGAGATTGCCGATGACTCCATAGTTATACCTCTCAGCTGTTCATCGGGCCTGGAGTCGAGATATCTCACCTTACCGGCCATTTTCCTCGAGATGATTCCATTTGAAGCTATCAACGAGTCTGAGAGGGTGGTTTTCCCGTGGTCCACATGCGCAAGGATACAGATGTTACGGATGTTGGATTGCATTTGGCTATATTAAGAAACGGATACACAAGAATCAACTCTTACTCCTTCTCTCCTCTTTCCCTTCCTCTTCTTCTTCTTCCTCTTCTTCTTCTCTTCCCTTCTTCTTCCTCTCCCTCCCTCTACGGCTTCTTCTCCTGCTGTTGCTTAACAAATGCGGCGTTCGAGAGCGAAAAAATTCTCGCGCCCTCGTCGACGGGTGGCGCAGCGCCTGCCCTGTGGCTGGGGTTGCTCTCCCGGGAGTGTTCGAACCCGCTCACCACGCCCCCGCCGCCCTGCAGGTACCGCGTCTCCAGGCGGTAGAGGCGGTCGTCCACAGCATGCAGCTCGTCCTCGAGGGCGTCCTGGCGGGCGGCACTGCTCCTGAGCTGCCGGGCCACCTGTTTCAGTTTCTCGCTGTCCATTGCTGGGGCACAAGCAGCAGAAGCAGGCAGGAGAAGCAGGCAGCCAGAAGGAGGTCAGGGTGAGAGATGCGTGCGTGGCGTAGAAATTTGCGCCATTTCATGGGCACCGCACTAACGACACCGACAACAACTACAACAACAACAGAGTCAAGTTCCCTGGCCTGCAAGTGACCAAGTGCCATTCTGCGCCCTCCCTTCTGAAACTGTCTGCTAGCTTGCCATGTCTGTTGTCATCGATCTCAACTCCAGTGTGGTGCATGCCGGGTTCTCCTTCAAGGAGTCGCCCGACGTGGCAGTGTGCCCCGTCTACTACAACAAAGACTCCCCCGTGTTTGACCCCGTTCCAGGCACGTTCCCCGACGCAGAACCATACACCGTGTTCAATGACGGGATACTCTACAATGCTGCCATTGCCCCACAGTTCATACGCCACATATACGCACAACTTAACGTTGAGGACCCAACCTCACTCGTACTGGCACAAAATGCTTGGTTTGATCGTAAACAGCTCTCCACGCTCTGTGAAATCGTCTTTGAAGACTTACAGGTGCCGATTTTCCAAATCCACGAGAGACAACTATGTACCGCATATGCCCTTGCCAAACCAGATGTCTGTTTGGTGGTGGACATTGATTCAGATTATGCAGCATCAACACCAATTGTCGCCGGTAAGGTTATTCGTCGAAATATCGCTCGTTCTCAATATGCAGGAGATTTCCTTGGAGCATGTGCAGGGAAATTGTTACAACAGGATCCGACCTCATCCGGTAGTGCTTATTTGCATTCCCTAGAAATGTCCGACATTGTACATGCCGCACTCGATATACCAGATAACGATTATGTTACATTGAAAGGTAATGGGTACTCTCATTCATTCACAAGAGACACTATAAACAAATCGCTTTTGGAACCTCTCTTTAGACCTCACCTTGCGCCATTGGGAGTTCCTCAAGATGCACTAGGTTTAGGTCAATTGGTACTTAAATCATTACAAAACACAAACACTCCCCCAGCGGCATTACTATCATCCCTTGTTGTACAGGGCCCATTTGCATCCCCTCCACTTTTAGAAGATGCATTGTTGGCAGATATCAGATTGTATGTTAAAGACCACCAATTGGCAGCATACAGATCCACAGATGCCGTTGAACGAATCACGGCCCCTTGGATGGGAGCCAACGTTCTCTCCCAGTTCAAGGATCTCAACGTCTCAAAGCAGATGTACCAGGAAGACCCAGAGATATTTGCACGCAAACTCTTTGGTTAATGTGTATTAGACATAAGTACTTAGATAGACTGTTATTACGTTAAAAGAAAAGCCGATAGCTTAGCTAATGCAATCTTTTCTCTTTTTTTTTATTTTTTATTTTTTTATTTTTTCATTTTTTCATTTTTTTTTCCGGTGAATTTCGACAAGTTTTGAAATTTTACCAATTAATTGGTTTTTTGATGGACTCTAGCTAATGATCACAAGGACCAAATCAATGGCAGAATCGACCCTCAAATCCTCAGCAAAGGCGCTCAGCACCGCTGCAGCCCCATCGAATCCTTCTTCAAATGCTCCAGTGTTCACCCTTAAAACTCCAAAAGGTACCAAAGATTGGGCAGATAAAGAAATGACTATTCGTTCAGCAATTTTCAATCATTTAACATCATTATTTAAATCTCATGGTGGTGTTACTATTGATACCCCAGTTTTCGAATTAAGAGAAATTTTAGCAGGTAAATATGGTGAAGATTCTAAATTAATTTATAATTTAGAAGATCAAGGTGGTGAATTAACTTCATTACGTTATGATTTAACAGTTCCATTTGCAAGATTTGTTGCAATGAATGGTATTTCAAATATTAAACGTTATCATATTGCTAAAGTTTATAGAAGAGATCAACCAGCTATGACTAAAGGTAGAATGAGAGAATTTTATCAATGTGATTTTGATATTGCAGGTTCTTATGATTCAATGGTTCCTGATGCTGAAATCTTAAAAATTTTAACATCTGGTTTATTAGGATTAGGTATTGATAATTTTAAAATTAAATTAAACCATAGAAAGATTTTAGATGGTATCTTTCAAGTATGTGGTGTTGCAGATGAAGATGTACGTAAAGTTTCATCAGCTGTTGATAAATTAGATAAATTACCTTGGGATGATGTTAGAAAGGAAATGGTTAATGAAAAAAATCAACCTGAATCAGTCGCTGATAAAATTGGTATTTTTGTTAAAATTAATGGTTCAATTCAAGATGTTTTACAACAATTAAAATCATTTGATGAATTACTTCAAAATGAATCAGCAAAGACAGGTATTGATGAAATTGAATCAATGTTAGAATATCTTGAAGCTTTTAAAATTGATTCATATATTTCATTTGATATGTCATTAGCTCGTGGATTGGATTATTATACTGGTGTCATTTATGAAGCAGTTACTGAACAATCAGCTCCACCAACTGATGCAGCAGCGAAAAAATTGAAATCTAAAAAGAAATCTAATAATGATGATGCTTCTGATTATGTTGGTGTTGGTTCAATTGCAGCAGGTGGTCGTTATGATAATTTAGTTGGTATGTTTTTAGGTACTAATTCAAAGGGTAAAAAGGCTCCTTCAATTCCTTGTGTTGGTGTTTCATTTGGTGTTGAAAGATTATTCTCTATTATTAAACAACGTCAAGCTCATTTAGATAAAATTAGACCAACTTCAACTCAAGTTTATATAATGGCATTTGGTGGTGGTGAAGGTTGGAATGGATTTTTACCTGAACGTATGCAAGTTGCAGGTATGTTATGGGATGCAGGTATTGAATCTGAATATTTATATAAAAAGAAGGCTAATCCACGTAAACAATTCGATGCTGCTGAAAAATCAGGTTGTCCAATTGCTGTTATTTTGGGTAAAGAAGAATTCCCTAATGGTGAAATTAGAGTTAAAGTTTTAGGTCAAGGTGGTGATAATGATGGTGAATTGATCAAATTAGAAAACATGGTTGATTACATATCAAACAAATTACAAGAATTAAAAGTCGATGGATTATCAGATGTTGAAAGATTACTCCAAGCTAAATAAATAGAATATTTTACAAACTCTTTCTCTTAATGTTATTTTTTTTTTTGTTTTTGTTTTTGTTTTTTGATTATTATTATTATGGAATAAATAAAACGTTTTATATAATTTTCTTTTTTCTTGTTTTACCAATCTCCTGCAATATCAACTTCAAATCCAAACTTACCAACACTTTCACTTTCTAATGATTTTTTCCATGATAATTTTGCAGAATTTTCACCCTTACTGTAAATTAAACCGAAATCTAATCCATGTTTCCATTCTTTCAAATTTTTCAATTCACCAATTTTACTAATTTCATCATTAGCTGCACATCCATTAATACTATAATACATCCTTATTGGATTGTTGATATCAATTAATCCTGCCTTTGTTGAAATACCTAAATTATAACTTAAAAATGATCCTGAACCAACAGACTTAGTTGGCATAATTGGACCTTCATATCCAGATACAATTGGATAAAATTTATCTTGAAAATGAACAGTACCACCATTAATTGCATTAAAATTGAAAATACCACCAAATTTGAAATTACTTGAAAATGTTAAACTGTTATTGAGAATTGATTTAACAAAATCCAAATTAGCATTCATTTTATAGAATTGATCTTCAGATGTATTTTTAGAATCAATAAATGATACAAGACCTGATAATTCATTATTAACACCAATAGAAAATCCATTCATTGGTAATTTAAATCCAGAACTTGATAAATATTTCATATTTGTTGATAAGAAATTGAAAAAGATTGAATTTTTCAAACTTTCTCCTGCATATATTTTAACTTCATCATTAGCACTATCATCAACATGATAGATATTTCTATTAACTATGTTTAATCCACTTGTAATGGTAGCCAATGCACCTGAATGATTACAATATTTTTGTTTAATCAAACCAAATTGTAAACTTGAAGTTTTTTGATGTGAAGATTGGAAAATCTTTTCATTAGTTTGAATATTGTTTAAATCACCAAATAATCTTAATGATGTATTAAAAATTGGCTTTGATAAATAAACATTAAAATTTTGTGATAATGTTCGGAAATTGTATCTAGAATCAATTGTAAAATTTTCACCATTACCAAACGCATTTCTATTAGAATATAATGTATCAATATAATTGAAAACTTCATTATGAACATTCTTAATTCTTATATTGGATTTTGGTAATGCATTTAATAAAATTCTACCATTTATATTGGTCAATGATTTATTAAATTCGTCATATTTAGGTTTCGATGCAGTATCTAAATCAAATTCTAATTGAACATCACTGAAATTACCCAAATATCTCAATTGTTGAATTACTTTATTACCTTCACTAACTAAATCTCCAATAGTTTGTGTTTGTGTCTTTAACAATGGTGAGATGACATTTTCAATGTATTTCGGATTGAAACTTTCTGCACCGGTAACAGTAATGTTTTCTAAAGACACTGGTGTAGTATTAATATCCTTGGAACTCATCTTTTCCAATCGGTTTACTTGTTTACCAATATATATCAAAAAGCAATGCCATCTGTAATGATGGAATCTTTAAAACCATTCGAATTTGTTCATTAAGCTTAGCAAAACATTGACATTTTTTTCCTAGCTAGGCCGCGAACAGCCAATGAAATGTCAAATTTCTCAATTGTTCCAATATTTCTCTTAATCTCTATAGAAAACTAGATATAATACTTATATTGTCGATGTGATTGCGCAGGATCAAGCACTTTGGAATTGTAAATCGGCTCAAAAACCTGTTTGTTATGGTGTACGTGGTGGGGGAAATACCCTACTTCAACTGGAGGCTGGTAATAACTGTCACCGACAGGGAAATACTGATAACTAGACTTGACTTCATGATTAGTCCTAACATCTATCGTAGTCTCAAGCTGGTTAGTAATGTTATTACCGCTAATTTCTGTAGTTTCAGTTGTTTCAGGGATTTGAGTATTTATCTCTTCTTTATGAGGTATTATAGAACTATTTTCAGTTGACTCGGATTTACTCTTTTTACGTTTGTTCATTTTCTTTTCGTTCATGGACAATTTACTTATTAAAACGTCACCTTTATCAGCGTAAAAGCTCGGATTACGTCCACGTACAATAATAGGATGTGATTCCAATGTTGATTTATAATCATTTGTTGGATTGATCCTATTCTTTGCATCATTGATTATCTCAACTTTGATAACAATTGTATAATATTTCGACATTACATCATATCTATTGTGGGCTGTTGCAGATTTGAATTTCAATTGATCCCATGTAAATGATAATATATCACCATTTCGGATCTCGTTTATTTTAGAATAAGAGAATGAACATTCAGTTTCATTTATTATTATCCTTTGTTTTTTCAAAGGTATATCTGCTGAAAATGAAAAATCTTCTCTTTCTGTCAATATAATGAATTGTGGGCCAATTTCATTGATTTTATGTTTCCTTAAACTGGTGTATAATTTCAAATTTAATTTCGAATTAGCAGTTAGTTGTATTTTACTTATATCTATATCAACATCAATTGAAATATAATTTCTTCGATAACAAGATAACTGAAAAAGATTAAGATTCTTGTTTATAGAATCTGGATTTGTGTATAATCTCCCACTCAAATTTGCAGATATTTTAAGATTATTCGTACTTACCTCTTCAATAGTTTCTAACTTCAATAAATTTAAGACTTGTGATAGAAATTCAGAATCTTGTTCATATATCCATTCAGATCCATTTTCATTTTTATTTTCATTTTCCAAAGAAGACGTAGTTTCATTAATAGAATCATTTTTTTGATTCTCTGTGTTAATTTCTGTGAAATTTATTTTCGATTTTGATCTTGATGATATCACATCATTAGTAACTCCATTTGAATTGAAAACACCGGTATTGTTAGAATCTTCAAAATAATTGAAATCAAGTATATTAGAGGATGAAAAAGTAGTTTCCAATGGTAAATATCTGGCATAACTTGCAGTACCAACAATTGATCTTGATTCTTCTTCAAAATTATAATGATTCATTATATCAATATCTGTTGTTGATGGTATCTCTTGAATATTTTTCATAGAATCATCATGATTACCTGCACCATTCAAATTATTAGTGTTGTGAAGTTCTTGAAGAAATAATGATGCAAACTCATCATCAATGTTGTTCTCGTATTTCATATCTGAGCTCATCGAACTGGTAAAGAAAAAGATCCAGCTTTATAATAATGTGGAGAAAAAATAAAAATAAAAAATTAAAAAATAAAAAAATAAAAAAGAGAGAAACAGATAGTGAAAGATAGAACGGGACTACTCTTTCCTTTTATACAATTTTGAAATTTTAGTTGAATTCAAGTTCTACTACTTCCAGTTATTTTAATTAATTTGCTATAAATATACACTTAACTAATAAGTTACAATTATGATTACACGAGGTTTCTTTTCTCGTTGACTAGAGCGGAAATAGCTGCTCCATAAATACTACTATCTTCTATAAAATCAAATGAAATTTCAGGAAGAGAAATCGTTTCATTAATTGATGATTTCTCTCTTAAAACTTCAATTACCTTTTCTTTATAACCGGGGAAATGATGTAGCATCGAACCAACAACGGAAAGATCCAAAACCTCCAAAGGACCAAAGTTTCCTACCTCAACTAATGAAATAATGTACGATGCTAAGATGAGAGATGCACGATGTATTACAAAATCTGTTATTTTTCTTAAAACAATCACTTTTTCTTCGTTTAATAAAACGTCTATGTCTGTTTCTTCTCCCTGATAAAGCATTGATAGTTGTTGTGCAGATAATGAGTACTCATAGTCTGGTAATGTGGTTACAGTTTCTTGATCATCCATAAAATCAGTAAATATTCGACGAATGATTTCGGGTATATATCTTCCAGATGTGAGAACTTCCAAAGGTTGAAAGACACCATATTGTGAAGTGGTAAGATGGGGTGGTAAAGTGAATTCATTGTTATTTATTTGATACCAACGATCATCCATTTGCTTATCAGCCTCAGATATGTAATTAAATAGATGTATACCAAGGAAAGATGCTTCTGTATTTACTAAAAGTTTATCCTTTTGAGAGAAAAGTTCAGGTAATTGTAATCTTTTTTGTAATGAAAATAGAGATGAGTCTAATAATAAACATGAATTAACACCTGTTCCCTGAACCAAACCTATTTTCGATTTTTTAAAATAAGATCCGGAGATGAAAACAGAAATTGAATCATTCACTATGGAATATATTTTTATTGGAATATTATTCTGGGCAAAGCAAGTTTCAAATATATCTTTCAAATCACATGATTTAAACTCTTCACATATTGAAAACCCTTTACCTAAATCAGAGACTATGCCTCTATTAGGTGCAGATGTTTGAACTATGGGGAAACTCCAAGTGACACCTACTTTAATATTATTATCATTATCGAGTAAAGATTTGATCATATCCTCATCAATTACTGATTTAAAATTTTGGGCAATCCAATTGAAAAAATTCAAATTTAATACTTTATTAGTGTCATGAATATTCCAACATTCATTAATAATACATTTAGCTTTATTATCAGATAAAAACTCCACAACACTGATTCTTAGAGTCGAACCTCCAATATCAATAACCATGACAAATCCAGATAATTGTTCTTCTTCATCTGCAGGAATACCTAGACATGGTAACATACAATTATTTGATTTATCAATTGATTCATATATTTCATATTTGAAATGGTTTGTAATTTCATCAAAATGTTCATTTATGTCGATAATTCGAAGATATGAAAGTAATCTTTGATCCAAGTTAGCATGAATATCAAAATTTATGATTGAATCTGAAGATGTATCTGTATCAGTTATCAAAGTCTCTGTTGAAACAACAACGGTTGTGGATTTCACATTATATGAGACTATTTTCCCTCCCATCTCTGTCTCTATTGTTGAAAGATCTGTAGTCATGCCTGGCTATAAGTCAATTGGGGTATTGGTGTAAAGAGGAAAAAAATTAATCTTATATGAGAGGAAAGTATTGCGTTTTATTTGTTTGGTTTTGCCGAGAGTCGCATTCGTGAACAAAAGCTCTTATAGAACTGGTACCGCGGTGTGCAGTTTATTGAGGCGTTCAATGACCGGTGCATGTTTTGCAATATCTGGTGGTAATAATGGTGGTGGTGGGGGTAGTAGTTCTTGGAACTGCAACTGTTGCAAAGAACATAACATAACAAAACGGAAGAGAACGGAACAGTTTGGTGCCATCCGAACAATGTTGCAATTCTGTGTATCGAGGGAGAGTAAGGGGAATGCAAATTGCAACACAACCGCGATAAGTTACTTCTTATCTAACAGTTCGCCGTGTGTGGGGGGGGAGGGAATTGTTAGTGGTTTCGCACATCGCGGTTTGCAACCTTCTTGGTTTGTCTGCACTGGTGGTGATCCTGCTTTGCTTTTGATGGAGAGAGATTGGAGGGGAGAAAGAGAGGGAGGAGAGAGGGAGAGAGAGAACACATTTCACATCTTTACACCCAAGCATGACCCGTTCCCCCGTCATGGACACGTTCCGTGGTCTCAACCTGCTGCAGATGGAATGCGCCGAGACCTTTGACGGACTCGAACATGCCATCTATGACGAGAAGAAACTCAATTGGGCCGACACCATTTTCCCCTCTTTCTCCTTCATCAGTGGAATGCTGCTCAAACCGGACAGAGTGGTTCCGTTGCGCAAGAATGTCCAATTGGTGGGACTCGGAATGGCTTTCAATGCCATTCCAGCCATATTGGAAGGAACAAAATTCCGTCCATTGGGTGTTTTGCAAAGACATGGATTAAGTTCCATCTTGTTGAATAATATTGTGCCGCCACCCTATAGAAACCATATCATGTTCCCCATTGCCCTAACAGCAATCTGGATGCTCATTTCCAAGTACCTCGCGGAAGATGCATCCGATCCATTCAAGGACGAGGTTCTCACGGCTCAACAGAAAATCGATGCCGTGTTCTTTAAAGGTCGCCAGTACCATGAAAACTTTGACCCCGAGGGCCTTCTCGGTGCATTGATGACAGCGGTAACCATCTGGTCTGGGTCCTGGTTTGCCAATGAGAACTTCAACCCACGGTTAATGCCATTTGTTGGATGCCTCTTCCTCATAACAGGCCGTTTGCTGGCAAATGCATTCCCTCATATGCTCCCCGTCTCTAAACCTCTATGGAGTCCCTCATTCACGCTACAAACTACCGGATGGAGCATCCTCACATACTGTATCTCCAACATATTATGCACCATCTTACCGCTCCGTATATCCCATGCCATCCAGTTGATGGGGAAACATTCCATGGAAAACTACTTTGTCGGCGAATTGCTGCTTGTCTGGCTGAAGCAACCATACCATAAATCCGCGTCTCTCTGGGAGAGGGCACAACATCACCTATCTTACCGGGTCCCATTCACCAACACCAATATTGCTCCATATGCCATGACGGCTCTCTTCAACATTGCCCTGCTCGGTGTCACCTATTTCTGTGAATGGAGCCATTGCAGCATCAGACTTTTCTAGAACGTGTACATTCTTCTATTCTCTCTCTATTGTCTAAAGTGTACCTTTTCCCATTCTCTCGCTTTTTCCCCCCACTCTCCCGCATTCTCCCGCATTTTGCAGCGGCGGCGCTTCTTATGTTGCATCCGCCCGCATTGGGGGGGGAACTACGCCGCCCGCACTGGGGACACTGGCATTTTCTTTCTCTTTGGCCAGATGTGCGCGCACAAGACGTTATCGCCGGGCGGATCCTTTTGTGTCCCGAAAGAAGGGAGATCTTCCCATTCTGCGTCCATTTCAGCCGGACATTGCACAACAGCTTTCCTTGGGTTCCATTTCCCGTTGATCTTTATGTTCCATATCTGCCTCTCTATCTCTATCTCTATCTCTTTTTCTTTCTGGTATCTTGAATCTCTCTTATCGCAGATTGTAGCATAGGAATGTGTTGGTACATTCTGCTTTCCTTTTTTTTTCCCCTTTACATTCATCCATAGACCTTTATAAAGGAGAACCCTTCCTCTCTGTTTATCTGGAATCGTAATAAACATATACATATTGTATTCTCCCAACCTACAAAAAGGAAAAACAAAACAAAAAAACATTCATACAAAATGTCACAGAGCAGTTTAGACAAGGATAAGAATCACGTTGAAGAATATGAAATAAATGATGGAATAAACCATGATTTTCAAAACTTATTAATGGTTGAAAAGGAAATTGGTGTTATGGAAGCTATTAAATTATATCCAAAGGAAGTTTTCTGGTGTGGTGTATTTTGTTTAGGTGTTGTTATGGCAGGTTATGATGGTCAAATCATTTCGGCATTTTATGCTCTTCCAGCTTTCCAAAAAAGATTTGGTATTCAAATGAATGATGGAACTTATCAAATTACTGCACCTTGGCAAACTGCCCTTGGTATGGGTTCTCCAATTGGTCAAATCATTGGAACTTTATGTGTTGCTTGGCCACTTGAATGGTATGGTAGGAAATTTACTTATGCAATTGTTAATATTGGTTGTATTGCTTTAATTTTTATGCAATTCTTTGCTCCTTCATTAGGAGTTTTAACAGCTGGTGAAATTTTAGCTGGTATATTATGGGGTTGTTTGGTTTTAATTGGTCCTTTATATGCATCAGAAGTTGCACAAATTAAATTAAGAGGTATTTTAACTTCAATGACTAATTTAAGTTTTGTTATTGGTCAATTTGTCGCTAATGGTGTATCTGATGGATTCTCTGATAATTCAACTGAATGGGCTTATAAAATTCCATTTGCAATTCAATGGGTTTGGCCTTTAATTATTTTATCTTTATTACCATTTGCTCCAGAATCTCCTTATTGGCTTGTTCGTCATCAAAAAATTGAAGAAGCTAGAAATTCAATTAAACAAATTGCTTCAAAATCTGTTCCTAATGATGATATTGAAAAAAGATTACAAATTGTAATTGATACTGATAGATTAGAACAAGAAATGGAACAAACTACTTCTTATAAAGATATTTTTAAAGGTTCAAATCTTAGAAGAACTGAAATTTGTACTGTTGTTTATGTTGTTCAAGTCATGTGTGGTGTTCCATTTGCAATGAATTATAGTACTTATTTCTTTGAATTGGCAGGTTTTAATCCAAATAGAGCATTTGATTTATCACTTGGTTCAACTGCTATTGGATTTTCAGCTACTTGTTTCACTGGTATTGCTCTTACATATATTGGTAGACGTCCATTATATTTAACTGGTTTAGGCTTTACTACTTGTTTATTATGGATTATTGGATTTTTAGATATCCCACATGATTATAATAAAAGATCTTCTCTTGCAAATACTCAAGCAGCTTTAATGTTGATTTGGTCATTTGCTTATCAATTAACAGCTGGTCCTTTATGTTTTGTTTTAAATGGTGAAATCCCTTCAACTAAATTAAGATCTAAAACTATTGCTTTTGCAACTGCTATTCAAGCAGTTTTCTTTATTGCGGCTACAGTTGCCTTACCTTATATGCTTAACCCGGAAAATGGGAATTTACGTGGTAAAACAGGATTTGTGTTTGGTGCTTTCTCTTTGATATGTCTTGCTTGGAGTTTCTTTAGATTACCAGAAACTAAAAATAGAAGTTTTGAAGAATTGGATATTTTATTCCATAAAAAAATTCCAACTAGACAATTTGCAACCTACAATGTTACTTTATCTAAAGATACAGTTGCTCTAGGGGATGAAGAAAAATCATCTTTATAGTTGTTGTTTTTATTTTAAGCTGAATTTCATGTTGATTTTTTATACTTTTTTTTCTGGTATTAGATCTTTTAACTAAATAATATTTTAATAATTTTTATTTCACAAATACAATCCCAAATACTAAGTTCCACGTCCATTTACTTTCTTCATATGCAAATAAGAGATCAATTAGCCTTGCAATACCTACAAAATACAATAACTAATTTTGTACATTCATAATTGACAACACTGGATGGATAGTACGTATGAAAGGTAATGAGCCAATGAACAGCAGAACCAGATATGTTCAAAAAATCGCATTTAATAGAGAGGGGAGTGGTGATGAAATTGTAAATGGCGGTCTCCCAGGCTATTCCTGATGTATATCGTTCCAAGTGTAATTTCAACCTTCCTGTCCGAGAAAACAAAGAAAGAGAAATTCACCTCAATTCTAAGATCCTGTTGTGTAACAATCACAAGTCTGGTATTAGCAATAATGCAACACAAAAAAAATAAGATATTTTCATCTTTAAATACCATACAAACAGTCCAATATAATATCTTTGACAATGTGTATAAGGGGAATGTTTAAATGTAAAGCAAGAGTCAATCATGGTGGAGTTAGTCAAATTCAAAACTAAAAACCAAGCTGCTAAATACGTTGCATTATACATTGCAAATTCTATAAACCATTTCCAACCAACTGATTCAAAACCGTATGTTTTAGGTTTACCAACAGGATCATCTCCTGAACCTGTTTATTCAGAATTAATCAATTTATATAAGAAAGATTTGGTGTCTTTTGAAAATGTGGTTACTTTCAATATGGATGAATATTGTGGTATCAACCCAAGTGATGATCAATCATATCATTATTTCATGTACGAAAACTTATTTAATCACATTAATATTCAACCACAAAATATCAATATGTTAAACAGTCTAGCGGAAGATTATGAAAAGGAATGTGCTGATTATGAAGCTAAAATACATAAATATGGTTCATTCAATTTATTCATGGGTGGTCTTGGTGCAAAGGGGCATATTGCTTTCAATGAAGCAGGATCATCAAGAAATTCCAAAACTCGTGTTGTTGATTTGGATGAATCCACTATTTTGGCAAACTCTAGATTTTTTGGTAATGACACTTCAAAAGTTCCAACAAGGGCTCTTAGTGTTGGAATTTCTACAATTATTGATAACTCTAAAGAACTGATATTTTTAGTCTTTGGTGAATCCAAAAGGGAAATTTTACAAAAATCACTCAACTGTGAAATAAGTTCAAATATTCCAGGTACATACTTAAGGGAACACACAAATTGTATGATTGTATGTGATAGTGAAGCAGAGGGGGGGAAATAACTTTACCTTTTAGAAGAAAAGACAAGAAAAAAAAGATTTAACCTATGAACATTATATCTATTTAATCATTTGTAATTACAGAAAAATAATCGTGATACTGGTTCACAACCTCAAATCCATTGTCTTGAAGACTCTTAATCTGTTTCTCCTCTATTTCTGTCAAAAAGCATCGAGAGCAGTTTTTATATTGTCCCTTAACATACATCAATGCAGTACAAATTAAACCTAGTTTGAAAACCTCAGACAATGTCGTATATAATGGGTCAATAAATATACCAGTTATGCATGCATAATCTTTCTTCGTGCATTCATTATTTGAAGTTGTTACATGATCTAAAAATGGATAAAATTTGGAAAACTTGGAATGGTTATTGAATACAACCACACTTCCAACAATGGATTTTTTCGTTGGCTCTAAGGCAACTATAATATCTAAGTTACCTGATGAGTCAAAATACTGATGGTTAACATTGGATAAAAAATCATTGCAAAGTTCAACATAGATGCTACTGCTATTATTTTTTATCATTTCTTCAAAACTTTTGTTCATGTGCATTGAAAGTATATCAATTGGATTTTTGCAAATATCAAACATTATACCAACAACTTGAAGTTGTCTAACAAGATTTTCCGCTACTTTCCAATTTGAAATGTTTTCAAGCTTCATCAGATGACAAATCCTACGCTTTGTTCTTATACCCAACATTCTATTTATTTCATTTTCGTTTGAAGATAATATGTTCTTATCATTGTAATTTTCCATTTTTTCATCGGCTGTTTCTAACAATTCATTAATACTAATTCGGTTCACTCCAGACTCTCTCATATTTTTAAAAGAACGTTTTCGTGTCTTTGGAGTCGGTAAGTTAAATTGGTGTTGATAAGTATCCGAACTAAAATCCCATCCAAGGGACTTGAAGAAATCTAAAACCTGTTTATTAATTTCTGACTGGTTGGTAATAATGTCATTATTAATTGATAATTTGGGGAAATTCCTACCAAAAAATATTTTTGAACATTTACATTCATTGAAAAGATATTTAATTGTTTTACTGTATAAATGGGATCCAATTGCAATATTTCGTTTGTTTTTATCAACTAAAAGTAATACAATATTCCCAATACTTCCCTTTTCACATTTGGGATTATATATCCACACAGTTGAAATACCTAAAATTATTTTCGAACTAGTATTTCTTATAACAAAACTATGATGATTTGTTACGTCAGAGTATAACCATTTCAAACTAGTCAATGATGATCCTTGTAAATTTTGATCTAAGTAATTGTTATTTTTAAGCAATTTGATCATGTTTTCAAAATCTCGATTAAAATTAAATGATTCAACCAACCAACTTGTTGGTGTGCATTTGTTTCTATCTTTATATTTGTTTTCAATTGTACTTGGTAAAACAGTGTTTAGTCCAGGTATTTGGCCAACTGCTTTAAAATCACCAAATAATATTTTGGGTAAATTGCAGAGTGCATTTATGGTATAATCATAGGTACATATATAACCTGTTGGTGAGCCTCCAATATTAATGTCATAGAGGAAATCAGTTGGTGAGGATACACTTATAATAATCATTTGTCTATTGCTTATTCCACTCTTCTTTGAGTCTGATCTACATAACATTGAAACATGTTTGGAAACTCCAACTTGATATAAATTATTTGTTGTTTCAGCTGTAAAAAATAACAAAACTTTTGATTTTAAAATTAGTTCTTCATGAAATGATGTTAAACCATTTGAATTATAACTTGTATGACAAAATTTGTAACCTGGTTTATATTCTGACAGTCTTTTCCCTAATTCAATGAAAACGTCTTCTCCATAATTCAACTTGTTTTTATTATAAGGTTCTGAACTGACGTTGTTGATATGTGATTTATTCCCATGAGAGTCAACTGTTTCATATAATGGTGCAATCAATGGTGTTAATAAAAGAACACCATTATCATTTTCAACATATGGTCTTAAATTATTTGTAATTGGTAACCCTGCATCTCGTATCACTGTTATTGACTTCTCATAAGCTTTATTTGACAGTAATTGATGTTGAAATAAAACATCATTGGGCAAAAAATTATTTTCTCGTAATATTTCATTCCATGTTGGTAATTTTTTTTGCAATGCATTAATTCTTTCAAAACTTTTAATAACCTTTTTTTTATCAATCAATTGATCCTTAATAACCGATTTTAACGCATTTATTGCTTGTTGTTGAATTTCAAAATTACTACAAAGCATAATTAAATCACAACCAACAGAAAATGCAGAGATACAACCTTGAACAACACCAAAATTCTTATCCAATGCTTCTAGTAATAAACATTCACTAATAACAACACCATCAAATGCAACTTTATCTCGTAATAAATCCGTAATAATTGTAGGACTTAAACATGCATGTAAATCATTTGGATTAACCGTGGGTACTGCACAACCACCAACTAAAACACTATCGAGTAAATTCTCTTTATTCAGTTCAATATATGGAACAATATTGGATTTTATCAATTGATCAGTGGATTCCGAGATCATTGGTAACTCAAAATTGGAGTTAATGGTAGCTGATCCATATCCTGGAAAATGTTTACCACAGTTTATCATATTCTCATCCTTAAAGGCTCTTGCTGCAGCTCTTGTAAATTTTAAAACAGTCTCGAGATTATAACCATAAGATCTTACTCCAATCATTTGATGAATAAATGAATTGGATGTATTTTTCAAAATATCCAAAACGGGACCCAAATACATTGAAAATCCAATAACTTTTAATTCTTTAGCAATGGCACAATAAACTTGATACACAATTTCTTCTGAATTTGTTGCACTTAATGTCATAGCGCCCGGAAATTGAGTAATATATTCCTTATCAAATAATGAGTTTAACATGCCACCTTCTTCATCAATAACAAATATTAAGGGATATTCATAATGTGATTCCAATGCAATCATTTGTAGATCATGAATAAGTTTCTTAGCTTGGGATGCATTTGTGAAATTTTTCCCACTGAGTATTATATAACCAACACTGTATTTGGTTATTAGCAATGTTATTTCTTCAGTTACTTCGATGCCATCAAAACCTACCATAAAAAACTTCCCAACCTGATTCATCAGATAAGCTGATGTTGAATTATCGGACATGGTATAACATACACAATACTTCTATATTTTTATTTTTAGTTTGTCTGAAAAGAGCAATGAAAGTGAAAAACTCCAAAGCTTTGATTCCATGTAGCAGAAAGAAATGCTCGGTGTTAATTTCCCCGGAAAGTAAAATGAATCAAAAATCGGAATTTCTTTGATTTTTTCCAAAACTTTTCAAATGTAACACAAGATAAACGTTGAACTCGCGGAGAAAATCCTCCGCTCACAAGATTACAACACAAGAGAAAAATCCACTTGAAATTTGCTCTCCTTACCATCTAATCAATTTGGTTGAGCTAGAATTCGTATAATGTTTTCCGAGTTGCAACATGAAAACTTGCCAGTGTATTTGGGAATCCAACAGTAAGAAAAGCTGTATATAGTAAAGAGTAGAATTTTTTAAAATGTCTAGGTGATGAATCTAATAATCACTCTTATATGGTAACTGGGAAGGATGGAAATTATTCACTTCACCAACTGTTATCTAGCAGACAAGTCACAACTAACAAAGGGGGATTTATACATAGACATTAAACAGGGTATAATCATCGATGAGTGCAATATCAATAATAGACAAAAAGTTGAAATTATTGATCTTAAGGGAGATATAATATCACCAGGATTTCTTGATATCCAAATAAATGGGTGTTTTGGACTTGATTATTCGACAGCGTTTGAAGATTCGCAAAGTAAGGCTGAATTTGTTTCTCATTATATGAAATCAATGGAATGTTTATTAAAATATGGTGTTACAAGTATATGTCCTACTGTTACATCAAGTTTCTCCAACGTTTACAAGGATGTAATGATGATTCTTGGGTTGAAGACAAGATCCTCAACAAAAACTGATTCTTTAGGTGTTCATTTAGAAGGTCCCTTCATTTCACCATTAAAAAAGGGATGTCACCCACCTGAAACATTAACTGTAATGAGTGAAGGATATAAATCATTAATTGAAAGATATGGTGAAGAATTTGAAAAATATACGGCAATTTTAACAGCAGCACCTGAAGTTGAAGGTTGTATTGATTTGATTTCTGAAATAACTTCAAATGAAAAAATTGTATTTTCAATAGGACACACTATGGCTGATTATGATAAAGGTATTGAAGCTGTTCAAAATGGTGCAACCATGATAACACATCTGTATAATGCAATGTCAATTTCCACTGCTAGAAACCCAGGTATTGTAGGGTTAACCAATATATCACAAGATATAATGACAAGTGATAAAATACCATATTACGGATTAATAAGTGACGGAATTCATGTACATCCAACCAATATCAAATCATCATATTTTGCTAATCCTAATAAAGCCATATTAGTAACAGATGCAATGTATCTTATTGGATTGGAAGATGGATTTTATAAACGAGGTAACCAAGAGATTGAAAAATTGGGGAATTTATTACATTTGAAAAATACACAAACAATTGCAGGATCTGCAACCTGTTTAATTGATTGTGTTAGTAATTTGATTAAATGGACAGGAATACCAATTGAAAAGGCACTTGCTACAGTTACCAATAACCCGGCACTCTCATTAAATATTTCCAAACGTAAGGGATTTTTAAATGTTGGATGTGATGCAGATTTGGTTGTTTTATCATCAACTGGTGAAATTAAACAAGTTTATAAACTTGGTAATAAGGTTGTATAGTTGTGTGGAGATAAGTATTGAAATAATATTAAATTTAATTCTATTATCAATATTGTATTGTGCTAAGCCTGTTGCATGTTGTTTTAACGTTGTTTTTTTAATATTCTATTATTTATTGAAATTAAAAATGATACTAAATTTTTTATAAAACAGAAACATTTTCTTCTACTTTCTGAAATTAACAAATTTAAATATTTTTTTAAAAGAAAAGGTATTTTTCAAAAAGCAAATTTGAAATTAAATAGAGCAAATTATCCTAATAAAGTGTTTTCAAATAGTTAGAATAGCTGACATATTAATAAAAACTGAATTTCTAAAACTTACAAAACAATCACGTGATTCGCGTTGTTGAGAATGTATAAAAATTCAAAACTGTGTCCCTTCGGGGACATATGGTCAATCGAAAAAATACAGAGAAGATTAGCATGGCCCCTGCATAAGGATGACACGCTTTACAAAGAGATCTTACTCAACTTTTTTTTTGGAAACTTTGATGTTAAGTTTGAAATAACATTACAGGGGGTAGAAAGATAACAAGGCACTAGATTAGCGTTATTTGTGTTATTTCAAACGAAAATGTAAAATAAAACAATGCAAAGAACTGTATTCGACTCTTAAAATAGGGATTTTTTTTTAAATCAAAAACAAAAAAAATCTAGAACTTGATGATTTGGAAATTGCTATTAAATATGAACAAGGAATAAATAAAATTATACATTATAAAAAGCTAAATCTAATCAGTTTCTTGAACAGAAGCAGTTGATTCACTTAAAAGGGAAGTAATATTAGCTGGTGGGTAAATAGCAGTTAATAAGATAATTAATTCATAAATATCAGCAGGAACGGATTTTTGATAAATGTCTAAAATTGCAGTTGGATCAGGATAAACTGATAAAGCTCTATAGAAACGAATTGCAGCATCATCTTCTTTACCGACAATTGCACTTAATTTTTCAGCTAATGTAACTTCTTCTATGAAAGTTTGTTCTTTATTAGTTGTTGATAAAGGATCAGTTAATAATGATTCAACTAATTTCTTCTTCAAAGTTTCAGTTTTTTCCTTCTTTGATGCTTCCTTCTTTAATTTATCTGCCTTTTCAGCTTGTCTTTTTTTTAAGTAGATTGCCTTTCTGAATTCTGGATTGTTTCTTCTTTGGTAATCAAAGAAAAAACAGTAACCAACTGCACCTGCAGCTAATGTGAGGAAGGTAACGGTAGCTGGATTAGCCATTGTTCTAATTTTGGTATTGATCTAAGTTAATGAACAAACTGTTGTCCAAGAGAGAAGATTTTAAGCTGATGACCCTATTTCTAATCCTCCCAGGCTGAAATTTGTCAATGGACAAAAAAAACGCTCGAATAGTGAAAATTTGAATATCAAGAGGGAAAAAAAAGGAAGGTGGTGTACTGATTAAGGAAGTTTATATTGGTCATTGGGTTGATATATGAGGAATTCAATTCAAGAAAAGGAAAGGAAATGGTGTTGCTGCATGTAAGTGATTATGTGTGACAGTTTTACTGTTGAAAACTCCATGAAATTGTACATAATTGTCAATTTTCAGCACAAATACATACATAATTTGCTGATCGGGAACATGCATGAAATAATTTTTTTTTTCTTAACATGAATAATTTTTTTAAAGAATCAATCATTTCAAATATTTTTTGAACTTCTAATTTAAGCAACATTAACACGATACATAATGGCAGTGAAGAAGAGAACGACGTTAAGAAACAAAACGAGTAAAAAAATAGGAACCAATTTCAAGAAAAATGATGAAAACAGTAAAACTGATAAAATAATTGATAAAATTGCCGAAAAGGTTGAACAGATTAAAGAAGAGAATAATAATAATAGTAATAATACTAGTAATAAGAATATTACTATGAAACTGAAAAGTAATAGTATTATACCTAGTGCTATATCAAGTGATCCTAGCCAGTCTGGTATAAGTAAAAGTGCAATCAGAAGAAGAAAAAGGAAATTACGTGATCAATTAAGACCTAAATTAACTGAAGATTTATTGGATGCATTAACGGAGAGTACGAATGCTGTAATTTATAAGGGAGAAGATGGTAAAGAAGAAATTGAAATTCAAGAAAAGATTAAATTGAACCATTTACCAAATCCATTGAATAAAAGAGGAGAGATGGCATTATTTAAGATTGAGAATGAACAATTTAAACAAGTTTTAAAGAATAAAGAATTAAGAAGTGGAGGATTAAGTGCATTAAGAAATTCAATTTTAAGTAATTTGGATACTAATTAATTTTAATAGGAATAAATATTATGTTTTGTTTTTATATATTATATAAATAATGAATAAAGAATAATAAAAGGAAAAAAAATATGGGAATAGGTTTTTTAATAAGATCTATACCACATTCTACCAGTTGTATCACTCATCATTTTCTTTTGTAATTGGAAGATACCATATAATAAAGCTTCACAAGAAGGAGGACAACCTGGAACGTAAATATCAACAGGGATAACTCTATCAACACCTCTAACAACTGCATAAGAATAATGATAATAACCACCACCATTAGCACATGAACCCATTGAAATGACCCATCTTGGGTATGCCATTTGATCATAAACCATTCTTAAAGCAGGAGCCATTTTATTTGTAACTGTACCAGCAACTATAATAATATCGGATTGTCTTGGAGAAGCTCTGAAAATAATACCTAATCTATCTTGATCATATCTTGGAGCTGAAGCGTGCATCATTTCAACGGCACAACAAGCTAAACCAAAAGTTGCAGGCCAAAAGGATGATTTTCTAGCCCAATCTTTTGCTTTATCAATGGAAGTAATTGCATAATCCATTACATTTGATAAAGGTCTTTCACTCAGAACTGGTGTATCAGTTGGTAAAGTATTTGGAGTAAGACTTCCATTGCGTATATTTGATATAGAGAATGATCTGGTTGAAGATTTAAGGATTGAATGAGAGAGAGATGATTTGAATACGGTATTAGATATTTGTTGTAACATTTTAATGTGATTATTAAATATTATATGTGTGTTTTTCTGTTTTATATGATTTGGGCAATAAGACCAGTGGAGGGAAATAATTAACTTGGGATATAATTGTAGGATAGGATAATAGTACAATAATTAGATATACTTTTCAATTATCTTTTTGAGGATCTCAACTAGCAGTAGTAAAGGATAGTTGATAGCAGTAAATGGAATAAGAAAGAGTTATTAGCCCTTACATTAACTGTTATTTTCCAATGTAATTAAAAGTTGCGTAATTGGAGCGATCCTGTTGGTGGAAAAAGTTTTAGTGAGGGGAGGCAGCGTTGGCCAAAAAAAAAAAACCAAATTGCAAAGACGGAACAACGGCCGACGCGACTACACTGGGAGGCTCGTTATTAATTTTATTAAAAATGAGGTAATGGTAAATGTACTTTTTCTATTGTGCAGTTTTGAAGGGATACATGGGTAAAGTCAAGGACATTATCGTCGGCTTCATGGGAAAAATACTAGAAAGGCCCCATTGATAGATCCTTATTTAGAATTTTTTTTACCACCAATGCTTGGAAAAAAAAACAACCAACTTGAAAGAACAAGCACGGTAACGGAGAAGGTTCTGAAGTAAAATAGATGTGGCTCATAGAGATACTGGCTTATTTGTTAAAACTATGCTCTTTTGTCATAATTATGAACAAGTGCTATATAAATATATAAATCTCTGATTGAAGAGATATAGGGATACTATGTTAGAGAAGAATCTATTCTTTCATCTTTCTGTCTTTCTAACTCTAACCTATAATCCAAGAATTAGAAAAAACAAAATCAAGTCAAGTACTATAAAGATGGGTGCCAAAATTTTCAGGAAATATTAGTTCAACAGCAGTTTCTCGTGTTGAATGGCATTAAATCCTAAGTTAGAACCATTGAAATTCTTTGGATGGTTTCTTTTTCAACAGAAGAAGACAAAAGCGGAGAAATGCAAGACAGAATTTCAAATCCTGAGCCAACTCAACCAATTGATAACTGTGGTTAAGCCTGAATGTAGATAAACCCGGGTGTGTTTGTGTAATACCAAAACTTTAATTTTCGACTATACAATAGACGCTTTACCAATAAAGACCCTCACTTATTTGGATCTTTGATTTTGAAGATCCCAACCTCAACAAGTGACAAAGAATTCCATTGTATTAGAGATGCTATTTTTAGTTTTATTTTCCAAATACTCGTCTTTACTTTCATTTGTCATATAAAAAATATTGGCGGGTAAGATAATTATATTCAACACATTGAGATTGTACCCCCCCACGCTGTGAAGCCAACATCAGAAGAAATATTTAATCATTTGATTATGTCCAGTAGAGATATTACAAGTACAAAAGCTCTATTTTAGCAAGTAATCCCCTTGTCCAAGTGTCATATTCTTTATGCGATGCTTAGAAAGATTTATACTTTTTCGTATGTTCAGAACAATTGCGATTATACGAGAAGAAAAAGAAGAAGAAGAAGAAAAAAAAAATGCCCAGTATGTATTTAATTTTCATCAAAACAATTTTCCCCAAACCAAAAGCTGGAGACTATGTAGTAAAATACACAAAAGCAATGGAAACGACACAACACATTTACAAGCAACCCAACACAGTGAATTTCGGAAGTTTGTAGAGGTTTTCAGCATAAGTAAACAAACATTATCACTGCGGAAATCGTATGCACGTCTCCACGAGTCTGGATTTCCCGATCCGGATGGTGATGCTCCCGCAGTAGGGACGGGTTCGGTTGCTCTGTTCTTCCTCTTTTGCCGTACCTCCGCCCTCCTCCAACCAACATGCTCGGGGACAGCAGAATACACCCCATAGAAGGGGCCCACTTTATACACAAGACATGATTGGAGATTCCCAATGAGCCCATTGTGCCCATTGTGCCCAGTTGCAATGTGCCCAGTTGTTGCAGGGAAACTGGACAAATACTGGGTGCCCACGCTAATTTCTTTTTTTTTCCGACGGGCAACTCCGAGCGGTGGTCGGCCTTGTCGGCGGTGTTTGCGTTGTGGGCATTGTTGACGTTATTGACGTTATTTTGCTTTGTGTTGTTTTGTTTTCGCGCATTGTACACAGCCACCCCGGGATAACTGGTCTCCCCCCTCCGTGCAGCAGTAAAAATAGATTTGCATGTTTCACCCCTGATTCACTTGCGGAATCTGATGTTGATCTTTCTATCTGCCTCTCTTTGCCTCTCTTTGGCTACTGCACCTGCAGAGCTTAAATACGACAGGACATCCCTGTCTTTTCACATAGTCATAGTCTGTATTGATGTTTATTCTTTCTCTCTCTTATTCTCTCCTTCTTTTTCTCTTTTGCTTTTCTTCTTATCTCAGCTTCCGCCCCCTTTTTCCCCATTGGACAACCACTTGTTCGTACAACCTCCCCCCTTTCATTAAATGAACCCTTTGTTTTCTCTTTCCCTTTTCTCGCTCATAACACTGGTGTTAGCGTCTCCAATAACCCTACAAAGGAGAAACTCTCGTTGGGATTACTCTTCTCAAAACATTTATGGTGTCAATATTGGTGGTTGGTTGGTGCTAGAACCATTTATTACTCCTTCACTTTTTGAAGCTTTTGGTGGTGATGATTCAACAAAACCTGTAGATGAATATCATTTTACACAATATTATGGTAAAGATTATGCAGAACAAGTATTACAAAATCATTGGTCAACTTTTATTACTGAAGATGATTTTAAATTAATGTCAGATTATGGATTAAATTTTGTTAGACTTCCAATTGGTTATTGGGCTTTCCAAACTTTAGATGATGATCCTTATGTTCAAGGTCAAATTGAATATTTAGATAAAGCATTGGCTTGGTGTGCTAAATATAATTTAAAAGCTTGGGTTGATCTTCATGGTGTACCAGGTTCTCAAAATGGTTTTGATAATTCAGGTCTTAGAGATACTTTAACTTGGCAAAGTAATGATGAATATACTAAATTGACATACTCAGTTTTAACTACAATCGCTGAAAAATATTCAACAGATACTTATAAAGATGTGGTTATTGGTATCGAATTAGTTAATGAACCAATTGGTCATGACCTTGATAATGATATGTTAAATGCTTATTATAATGATGGTTATGAAATTATTAGACAAAATGGTGATGTTCCAGTTATTATTCATGATGCATTTTATCAATTAGATCATCATTGGGATAATATTTTAAATACTGAAATTGATCCAAATATTTGGGATGTTATTGTTGATCATCATCATTATCAAATTTTCTCAGTTGATGAATTAAAGAGAAATATCGATGATCATGTTTCATTTGCTTGTAATTTAGGTTGGCAAGAATCAACTGAATATCATTATAATCTTTGTGGTGAATGGACTGCAGCATTAACTGATTGTTCTAAATGGTTAAATGGTGTTAATAGAGGTGCAAGATGGGATGCAACTTTCCAAAATGATGAAGCAGTTGGTACTTGTGATCATTTATATACGGCTGATTACTCTTATTTCCAAGATGAAAATGTTAGATCAACTTATAGAAGATATGTTGAAGCTCAAATGGATGCATACACTCATTCTAAAATGATGGGTTGGGTTTTTTGGTGTTGGAAAACTGAAGATACAATTGAATGGGATTTCAAACAATTGGTTTCTTTAAATATTATACCTCAACCTTTAGATTCAAGAGAATACTGGAACCAATGTGGTTTTGAATCTTATTGATCAATTAATATCCATTATCATAACTAATTTTTTCTCATATCCCCCCCCTTTCTTTCACTGGCTGGCTAACTTCTTTAGAATCGTTCATTTATTGCTTTCACTCACTAAAATATCCTCCTAGCTATGGTTACCTTTACGTTACATTATACTCCACAGAGTACATTTTTTTATTTGCATTCTTAGATTAGAATCTTAAACTTTTATAATATACTGTATCTCTTCACAGAAAAAAAAAAAGAAACATGTTGTTTAAGATTACAGATCAAAACACCGGAGATTGCTCTCACATGCTGATGGTGTCAGGGAATAAGCTTTTTAAGAACCAAAACAAACTTTTCCCGAGCTTTTGCTATACACACGTGTGTCTTTTAGCGAGAACTATTGGTAACCATGCATCACGAGTAACAAGTTGCCTAAAGGTAAACACCTGTAATTAGCAATGTTATTACTCTTGCATATGAAAACAATAGTTACACTGATTCCATCCCCCCATCGATTCAAAACCAGCCAGTCCTCAGAGCCATGTTTAGGATTAGAATCGATTCGTGAGACTTTGCCGCCCCATGTAACACAGGACTCAACATAGAACCAAAGTAATAGTTAATTCTCTGTAGTGGGAGTGAAAACGTCATAAATTCTTTTTTTTAATGGTAAGCACATACATACACACACACTACACACACTACACACACAGACACACCACACGCATTCCTTGCATATTGTAGAGCATGTAAATTTTAAATGGTCTTTTTTTTTCCTTCCCTCACACATACCACTAACTATAATTTAAATTTCAGCCTAACTTAAATTCCATAAGATTATTGCACACTGCAATCTAAATCAAACTTCTAGCATAAACCTCAATCCATATATACCTTAGAAAACATGGAATGTCCAATTTGTTTGGATCATATATCCGAATCCGATCCAAGTTATACAATAACCAGTCCATGTAATCATTTTTATCATTTTGATTGTATTGATCCATGGACAAAATTATCATCATCAACATGTCCACAATGTCGTATTGAATTATCCTCTTTATTGATCAAACATGAATCTAAAAGGATTATCATTGAACATAAAGAACAAGATAAATTGGTTAATATGATTGTAGATAATGATAATAATAATCATAATCATAATCATAATCGTAATCATAATAATCATCATCATCATGATAATCGTTCATTGTTTGATAGATTAACTGATGCGAATAATCATGATTTAAATGAACATATTCAACAAAGAGATTCTCAATTAGATACTCATTTACATAATCAAAAATGTTGTATTTGTGATAGTTTTGTATTGATTAATCAAATAATTATATGTCCTCAATGTTCTTCATTATATCATCGTTCATGTTCAGATGAATTAAATTGTCCATTATGTGAAGAATGGATTGATAATGTTTCATCACCTATTGTTACAAATAAACTTAAAAGAAATGTCATCAATAATCCTGATAATGATAATAAATATTATTCCAGAATAGTTGATGAATTACATAATAGAATGGATAAGTCTCAAGATGATCATGAAACTATTAATAATAATAATAATAATGACAATAACAATAACAACAATACTAATAATACTGAAGAACAAGCATGGAATGCATTGAATCTGATCCAAACAGAATCCACTACTTGGTCACGTCCACCAACATCTACAAATATCCCGATAATACCCACAATGGAAAGGAAATTGAAAAGGCCGAATCAAAATCATAAATCAATTGTTAAAACAGAAATCAAATTAACACAATCTGCACTTGCTAAACTTGATTCAAAACATACAATATTAAATAATCATGATCATAAAAAAAATTCTAAAAATATTCGATCTCATTTATGGATTGAAAATCATAATCATTTAAATAATCGAAATTTATTAATTAATAATCAAATAAAGTCAAATGATAAATCAATTATTGAACTTTCATTTACTCAAAAATTATTAATTCAAAGATTATTATTAAAGCCAATAATATCTAAATTTGAATTTTTAAAATCTTTATCATTTGATGATTATACAAAATTAAATAAATTATTATCTCATAAATTATACAATATTATTAAAGTTAATGATTTAAGTATATCATATATGAATGGAATTATTGAATTAGCTGAACGTGAAGGTTATTTACCATTTGAAAATAGGAAAGATGTTGATTCTTTTAATAAATTATTTAATGATAATTCAATAGTATCTCGATTTGTCAGTTGTAGTTGGCAAAGAGTAAATGAAAATATAAATCAAATTATTAATGATGAAATTTCACAATTTATGGAAACTAAAAAGGAATGATTATAATTAATAATAGTACACATTAAATATAAGTTTATAATTTTACATTACATATATGTGGAATAAATTTCGGTGATACCATTACCAATAACGGTTTGTTCATCAGTAACATATTTATTTGTTTTTTTATCCAATAATTTAATATCTGGAGCAAATAAAATTAATTTATTGTCTTTAAAAATAATAGGAGAGTTGGTGATAACTAAATTGTGTGATAATCGTTTCCTGCTTTGTACACATTTGAATTTTCTCTCCTTTTGAACAATTGGTACTTTTAATTTTATTTCACCAGCTTCATCAGTATTATTATTATTATCATTATTACTATCATCATCATTATTATTATTATTATCATTATTATTATTATTATTATTATCATTATTATCATTAATATTATCATCATCATGTTCATTTATCTTCTCCTTTGATTTATTCGATCGTATTTTACTTGATGGAACATCAGTATACACACCACCACTCATAATATACTCCAAGTTATCATTTTGATTCCATGGTGCAAACAATTGGACATTATAAATAACAGAAACTCTAATCAACTTCCATTCTTTATATTTCAAATCAAATGCATATGTTGTGAAAAATTTCGTTTCTTTTTGAAGATCATTCATAATATCTAATCCTTTACCACCAATGAAATCTCTAATATTATCATAATTTTTATAATGAAATTTTTGACAATATTTTAAACCAATTTCCCAATTATTTTTCTGTATCCTACCTTCTTTATCTGCATTATTAAAATGTCCTCCATGTAAAAATCGATATGTCGAAGAATCATAATTAACTTCTTCAATTCCTCCAATTATATTAATATATGAACCAGATATATATGATTGATGACCACAAATACTTAATTTTTGTTTAATACAAATATAATCTTCCAAATTATACCATAATTCAGTTTGAAAATCATATATCCAAGCATCACTTAAAATCGATTTATTATAAAACACATCATAATTTTCTTCATTAACAACTTTGGTATACATCATTGATGAACCACCCAAAACAAACAATACCTTTGATTTTAAAGATTCAATGGAGTTTGTATGTAAATTATTAATTGAAAATGGTGAATGATTATGCGATTTTGAATTTTTATTGGATGAACTTGAACTTGAATGACTTTTTGGATTCAATGACATTGTTGAACGACTTCTAGTAGTCGTTGACATTGTTGAATGACTTGTGGTACTCGCTGAATTTGTTGATTTTGCTATATTTTTCTGACTTAAAAATGTTTGTGGGGAAAATGCAAAACTCAGATTATTTGTTTTCTTGATTGGACTAGGTGAAAACAATTTTAAATCATCAATTTTTTCATGAACTTTATTATTTTTCACATTTTCAGCAACAATTTCATTATCATCAGATGTATATTCTTTATTTTTCCATCGAAAATATTTAGAAAAATGATCATGTTCAAGTAAATTCATTGAAAAAAACCCTCTTGGTGCAGGCCAATTGGATACATCATCACTATGGTTGAAAACTCCTGTAAATTTCAAATTCGTTGAAGAATTTGGTAGCTTGTTAAGTTTATCATCAATAATATAACTGAAAACATCATCCACCATACTGAAATTTCCAATTGGACTAGCAACTGCTTGATCTGAAGTTCCATTACTATCAAGAAAAAAATCACATTTCCATAAATCATTCATGGCAATAAATGAATCACCTGATTCACTTAATTTATAACCTCCCATAACAAATATAGTTGCGGGTTCTTTAAATGTACTAGAATAAGCTTCTTGACTATGATTAGTATGATTAATTGAATCATCGGATTGATAATTTGCCATTGTTTTATTTTCTTCAATTGAAACAGAAACAATAGAATGTCCAAATCTTGGAATTGAATTCGAAAATATTGAACTATATGTTGGATGAACAGATATTTTAATTTCTCTAAATTTACAATTAATTATATCAAATAACCAAAATTGATCATTTGCAATTATCTTTTTCTCAATTGTACAATGTTTTTCATCAGGATAGGTTACTGTAGTTTCAATATCAAGTCCTCCATAAATCATGAAATATCGATCACTTAACTTAGCTGCACCTGAGCAGATTAATGATCTTGGTGCAGAACTTAAGCCTACTGTACTCCCACCTATTTCTGAACTAGAATTCAACATGAAAGCATTCAATACGTCAATATTCAATTTTTTCTCTGTTTCTTCAGTAGTATCAGTAGTCGTTCCTTTATTGGCATCTCCATTGCTATTACGATAAATATTATATGCTCTACCACTATTATTTGTTGTTGACATTTCTTCTAGATTACAAACACTCCTAAAAGATTTTGATTCCGGCAGATATTTCCTTAGAATATTGAAAGGTTTCAGAGACATTGATTCTATTTTATTCCTATCCAAAGGTAATGGTAAATCATAATCACAAATCATTTTAAAATTTTCCGGGGGAATTGTATAATTTTTAGTCAATTCTTTTAAGTTTCTTTCATATTCATCAGTCATCATTGCATTGATTCCACCATAGAGATATACACCATCGGGCATATCAACTGCAGTATGATAGGAAACACCAGCCAAAGGTTGATCTGAAAATAATGTAGGAAAATTTGCAAAACTATCGAAATTTTGAAACTGGGCACTTCTATTAGGTTTTGGAGTACTATTATCATCTTCAGTAATTGCTCTATAAACTTGATGTGATTTATAATAGTCCAGCGATTCATTGGGGAAAAAGGTGGATTCATTGGATGTTGTTGTCAAAGTACTTTGAAGCTTTGAAAAGTACTGATGATATTTGTAATTGGCATTATCATATTTAGTGGGATCCGATAGTGGGATTTTTGAGTACATCAAAATAGTGGATGCCGGTTGAAGGTAGACTGGTAGTCCAGGTTTTCTCAAGTACTCCTCCATGGTTACAGAAATGGGTATTGCGGCGTGTAGGCAATGTATTGGGGGGTAATTGACACTAAAGAAGAATGCACGTAACGACTGATGATCTCGTCAACTTCGATTAAAAATGGTTATGGTGGCAGAAAAAAATGGGGTACCATAAAAAGAGTGGTATTTTCCAGCTGCCTCCCCCGTCAAAGAACAAAAAAAAAGGAGGCGGCGCCCTTTGACACATTTACGGCGATAAGCTATCCCCTCTCGCCCGAGAGGTGGTTGCGTTAACAGTTGCAAACAACCAGTATTATCTAGATCTTGTAGTGCATATGTATGTTATAAAACTAGACAAGGAGAAAAAGAGAAGAAAAAAAAAAGAGAAGAAAAAAAAAAAGAGAAAAAGAGAAAGAGAGAGAGAGAGAGAGAGGAGCAATCAGTTGGTGATACTGTAGTAGTGCAAGTACGCGGTCAAAGTCTTTGTACCTTCGATATAGTTGGCAACGTCAACTTTTTCATTAATGGAATGTGCACCATCATCACCTTTACCCATTGGTAGAAGAAGAACATTGGATTTAAGTTGTTGTTCAAATGTAATAGTGATTGGAATTGAACCACCTTCTCTGGTTAAATCTGGTTCAATACCCCAAACTTTCTTAGTAGCAAGTTTAGCTGCAGTGAATTCATTGTTAAAAGGATCACTTACCCAATAAGCACCAGGGTGAATTAATTCTGCTGTGAAAGTATTTGGGGATTTTAATTCTTTAAATTTCTCATTACAGAAATCAATGACTAACTTATCTAAAGTATCACTATCCATATCAGGAACGGTTCTAATGGAGAATTTACCAATAACTTTAGATGGGATGACAGTTTTAGCACCAGATCCTGAGAATGCACCTTCAATTCCATGTAATGATAATGAAGGATATCTCCATCTATGCATTAAGATATTTTTCTTATCTTGATAAATTGCAGTATCAGATCCAGAAGCTAAATTTAATTCATTAACATCAAAATCGATATCATCATATAATTTATCTTCTCTTTCAGTAACAGGTGCAACCATTTCATTAATACCAGGAATATTAATATCTCCATTGACATCAACTAATTGAGCCATAACTTTCATTAAATCAGTCATTGGTTCATGAATAACACCACCAAAGATACCAGAATGTAAATCAGCACCAGGACCTTTAATTATAATTTGATAATAATTACAACCTCTTAAACCATAAGTTAAAACTGGCTTTTTAGTACCAAGCCAATAGTTATCACTAATACAAACTGAAGAAACATTTTGGAAATAAGAATTTGCTTCCCTTTCAATTAAACCATCTAAACCAATTGAACCAGATTCTTCCATACCTTCAAAACAGAAAACAATATTAACAGGTAATTCTAAACCTAATTCATTATGTGCTTCAATTGAATTTAACCAACCCATAACAGGACCTTTATCATCAGTAGAACCTCTACCATATAATTTATTATCTCTTTCAACTAAAGTGAATGGATCAGATGCCCAACCATCTTCTAATAAAGCAGGTTGAACATCATAATGACCATAGATTAAAATAGTTTTCTTATTTGGATTAGAACCAAATTTAGATAAAACAATTGGAGGTAATTGTAAATTACTATCATTAACTGGTGGAGGTTGAATACCTAAATCTTTAATTGTGATATCATCAGCTCCTAATCTAGTTAATTCATCTTTTAAAAATTGAGACATTTCAAATACTTTTGGTCTTAAAGTTTCATCACCTGAAACTGAAGGGATTGCCACAGCATTTGCTAATCTTTGAATGAATTTTGGTTTTAATTCTTCAATTTTAGCAAATAAAGGAGATAGTGTTGATTCGATATCGGACATTTTATTAGTATTAATTTTATCTAGACAATAATAAGGAATATAAGAAGAATTTCTGTTAGTATTTAATGAAAATGCAGATGTAGTAGATAAGGATTTGAACGATGAATGTGAACAAAGGCTCTTGCTATGAAAAGAAATAAAGGAATGTAATGAACGAAGAAAAAGAGACATACTCTTATATGTAAATTGGGCAAGAAGAAGAAGAAGAAGAAGAAGAAGAAGAAGAAGTGGCAAGTGCAGTTAGAATTGCAAAAAAAAAAGTAATCAAAGAGTTATCCTCCATAACCAGAGGGGATTAGGTAAAAGTCAGCAGCAAAACTCGCATCTCCAAGACAATTAATTTGGCATTAAAGAGTTCAAATTTTAGAGCCCCAGCAGTGACGGGCTCAAAAGGTGAGGAAGAGATAAATAGAAGAAAAAAAATAATGGGCACCGACGCGTCGCCAATTTACAGCAGCACCGCCACCTGCCATTAGCACCGCCACCTTCCACATGTCACATGCCATCGACGCGCCGATCTCTTTATCTTTATCTTTTTCTATTTTTCTATTTTTCTTTGTTTCCATTCTGACTCATTTTCTCATTTTCTTTAATTTTCTTTCTTTTTTTTTTCTTCCTCTCAACGGAAAAATGTCCATTTCTCGGCCAGTGCGTGAAATTTTACCACCGCTGAACTTTTAAGGATCTACACATTTAGAAGACGTTTAGTCATCTTGTCTCTTTCATACCTTCTCCCCTCTCTCTACTTTATATCCTCCCCCCTCTCCTCTCATCAAACATGTGTGGTATCTTCGCAGCATACAGAGTGGACGACGTCCAAACGTTCAAGCCAAAGGCTTTACAATATTCAAAGAGAATTAGACACAGAGGTCCAGATTGGTCAGGTAATGTTGTTGCAAACTCAACTATTCTTTGTCATGAAAGATTAGCTATTGTCGGTTTAGATGCAGGTGCTCAACCAATTGTCTCCCCTGATGGAAGATATATCTTAAGTGTTAATGGTGAAATTTATAACCATATTAACTTAAGAAATGAAATTACTGATTATCCTTTTAAAACTTTATCTGATTGTGAACCAATCATTCCATTAGTTGAAAAATATGGTATTGATGCTCCAAAACATTTAGATGGTATGTTTGCTTGGGTTATGTATGATAAACAAGAAGATAGAATCATTGCTGCAAGAGATCCAATCGGTATTACAACTCTTTATATGGGTAGAAGTTCTAAATCTCCAAAAACAGTATATTTTGCTTCTGAATTAAAATGTTTAACTGATGAATGTGATGAAATTAAAGCTTTCCCTCCTGGTCATGTTTATGATTCAAATACTGATAAATTAACTAGATATTTCCAACCAAGTTGGTGGGATGAAGAAAAAATACCTCAAACTCCACTTGATTTAACACTTGTTAGAGAAACTTTAGAAATGGCTGTTAGAAAGAGATTAATGGCTGAAGTTCCTTATGGTGTTTTATTATCTGGTGGTTTGGATTCTTCTCTTATTGCTGCAATTGCTGCAAGAGAAACTCAAAAGGCTGCTGCTGCTGAAGCTGATATTGCTATTGATGCTAATCATACTTTAACTGGTGTTGATGCAAAGGGTAACCTTTCATTTACTGGTTGGACTAAACTTCATTCCTTTGCTATTGGTTTACCAGGTGCTCCAGATTTAATTGCTGCTAAAAAAGTTGCAGAATATATTGGTACTATTCATCATGAACATACTTTCACTGTTGAAGATGGTTTTGATGCATTATCTGATGTTATTTATCATTTAGAAACTTATGATGTTACTACTATTAGAGCTTCAACTCCAATGTATTTATTATCAAGAAAAATTAAAGCTCAAGGTGTTAAAATGGTTCTTTCTGGTGAAGGTTCTGATGAAATCTTTGGTGGTTACCTTTATTTTGCTCAAGCACCTTCTGCTTCTGAATTCCATACTGAATGTGTTAAAAGAGTTAAAAACTTACATTTTGCAGATTGTTTAAGAGCAAACAAATCAACAATGGCATGGGGTTTGGAAGCTCGTGTTCCTTTCCTTGATAAAGAATTCTTAAACGTTTGTTTAAATATTGATCCAAAGGAAAAATTAATTGATCAAAAGCAAGGTAAAATTGAAAAATACATTTTAAGAAAAGCTTTCGATACTAAGGATGATCCTAACTCAAAACCTTACTTACCAGATGAAATCTTATGGAGACAAAAGGAACAATTTTCTGATGGTGTTGGTTATTCATGGATTGATGGTTTAAAGGAATTGGCTGAAAAATCCGTTTCTGATGAAGAATTTGCAAATCCAAAACCAGAATGGGGTACTGATATTCCAACTACTAAAGAAGCTTATTTCTACAGATGTAAATTCGATGAATTATTCCCATCAACTGCTGCTGCTTCAACCGTCATGAGATGGATTCCAAAGGCAGAATGGGGTTGTCATGAAGATCCTTCTGGTAGATACGCTAAGATTCATGATGCTGCTGTTGATCATTAAATTTACTTAACTTTAGTAACATGAAAAAAACATAAACCTTCTATAAATCTTTTTTTTTAAGAAAAAAATCCACTAATTAATATAAATTATAAAAAATTAAAAATTAATTTTATTCAATACATATATTATTATATTCACATTTAATTTTATTATACAAATTTCGTATCAATTATACAACCTCTAATAAATTGAAATCCTCTAGCATCAGTTTGTTCCTTTGTAACTACATCAACTGTAAATTCAGTAATGTTATTTTCATGATTATTTTCATGATTATTTTCATGATTATTTTCATGATTATTTTCATGATTATCTTCAATTATATCCTCATTATTCTCAATTAAATCAAATTCATCTTCCATTTCAACATAATCAATATTTTGTTCAATTTCTTCAAAATCAGGTGCTAATGCACTCCATTTTTGAGATGGTGTAACCCCCCACATAAAAATCGTCCCACTATCCATTCCATTAGCGGAAACACAACAAACATTCCCATTAGTTGAACGTAACCCCCAATGAACATCAATTAATTCTTCATGTGCACCTTCTAAGATTTGAACCAATGATCCCATACTTGTTTCCCAAACATAAACATCATGTGCTGCTCCACTACCACCTTGTGATGTTGCACAAACAAATTCACCAGTTGGGGAAAACTTAACAGTATTCCATTGAATTCTATTCACCACATCTTGATATTTTTGTTCAATTATAAGTTCAAATTTCATTTCTTCTCCTTTTTCTTCTTCTTCTTCCATTTTTTCTATTTCATTATACCAACTACTTATATCATATTGTTTAATTATTCGATCACTCGCATTAACAATCATTCGACTCATTGGAACATTACTATTGCCAAATTTTAATATTGAATCTTTATTATAATATGCCTTTTCAATTATTTCCACACCTTTAATGTTCCCATTACATATTTTAACACTTTTCATAATCTTATGAGTCTCAACATCAATAATCTGTAACCATCCCATACTTGTACCCATAACTACATATTTCCCCCCATAGAATGAATAACAACATAACGATATTCCTATATTTTGTTTATTTTCATCCATTCCAATTAGATCTTCAATATTTCCATTTTCAACAATACAAATTCCATTAACAACTCTACAAACAACCAATTTCCAATTAATCCATTCATTATCAATCATTTCACCCTTTTGAATAACATTAACATTCCAAACTCCACCAGTGAATACATTCTCCCAAATTAGTTTCATTTCACAATTTTGTAATCCATGTAAACAAACTTTCCAATCTCTTGACCATGATAAAACTCCTACAATTGTTTGATCATCTTGTTCATCATATATCCATCGTAGACCAGTTATTGGCATCGTATGTGTTTTCATCATACAAGTAACATTGTTTGTCCATGTATCAATTATTAAGATAGTTCCATCAAGTAATCCAGATGCAATATAATGTCCACATGGAGATATTTGTAATGATGTCGAATGTCCATATGCTAATGTCATCGTCAACGTGGTTGGATATTCCGCTGTTATGAATTGTGGATCATGTAATGATAGATTCATCGTTGGTTATCATGAAGGATAAAATATATATATCAAATTGAATAAAGTTTATGTGAAATAAAAATACTCTTTTCTTAGTTCTCAGTTCTTGATATTTTTTTTTTTGTATTTTTTTGTTTCATACCATTTCTTAAAGAAAAAAAAAACTAATGTAAACTTAAAAACAGAATATTGATATAATATAAAATGATATACAAAAATGAAATGAAATATAAAAATGAAGAAATAATAAAACTGAAATAACCTAATTCTTATAACCTTCTTTGAGCATGTAATGATTCCCTACTTTCAAGATCATCATAAGATCCTTCTTCTTTAACAGGTGATGAATTACCATAAGTTTGATGATTATTCAATCCACTACTGATAAAATCACTAGAATCGATTCTTTCCCCGTAAACACTTAATCCTGCAGTATTATTAGTTAATCCACTTACATGTGATTCATTTCTATTATGAGAAAATGGTATTTGTACACTATTTGATTCAAATGGATTTTC
The DNA here is from genome assembly GCA_030570355.1 of Pichia nakasei. NCBI lineage: Eukaryota > Fungi > Ascomycota > Pichiomycetes > Pichiales > Pichiaceae > Pichia > Pichia nakasei. Next base: position 97,584 of record JAJLVL010000013.1, read on the forward strand.
TACATTTGTCTGAAATGGATTACTCTGTACTTCAACATGATCCTCACTAATTGATGAATCTAATGAATCGTGTAAATTTGTGTTTGATGTAGTTAATATTGTATCATGTGTATTTAAATTAGTTGGCTGTTCTTTATTCCTACTTAATAAAGATTTACCTCTTGTTAAAAATCCTGTAAATACACCCTTTGGTGAAGAATCTGATGAGGTATTTTCATTGGATTGTTCTTGAACATTAGAATAAAGATTTGTTTCTGAATCTTTAAATTCTGGTGTATCAGAACCATTAATAAATTCCGATTTTTCATTTTCAACATTATTTAAATTATGAATATCAGTTGCCCAATTATCACCATGTTCTCTTGCAACCATACCTAATTCAAATAATTCATTAGAACCAATATTATCTTCATTTAATGATTGATGTTTACGTTGGAATGAAGTTCTATCATCTTTAGTTGGAGAGAATTTTGCATCTGGATTTTTCGAAAATATAGTAAATGCAGCTAATAATAAAATAACAATCAAAAGAATTAATGAAACTGCTGCATTCATAATAAAGAAGACCAAACCCATAACTGATGCAACTCTAAATGGTTGATTGTAAATACCTGAAAAAAATGTAAATAAAAATGAATTAACAGTTGTAATAACTTGAATGAAAATACTCAAAACATTGGTAAATCTATCTAAATATGGTAAGAAATGACACATTAAACCAAGATAAAACATATCTAAAATCCAAATTGCCATTGCTTGTGTTCTACCTGATGATTGTGCAAGTGCAACAAAGAATGATTTAACAAAAATGTATGATAATGATACAGCACAGAACCAATATGTTCTTGCATTTAACATAGTGTATAAGAATCCATAACGACTTAAAATTTCAGGATTACCATAAAGTAATGCAGCTGGATTACCATGTTCTTCAATTGATTTTTTACCATAACGAATAACTTGGAAACATGCAAATCCTAATGTTGAAAGTGTTAAAATTAAGAAAAGAACAGCAATTGTAACAACAGCACCTGAATCAACAACTGTAAATTCCCATAATGATAAAATTAATAATTGTGGATATCCAATGAAAATATATCTAGCCAACATACCTTTAAAAGTTGGTTGCCATTCAGTTCTATATTCAATATTTTTATTAATCCAATTGTTTTTTTGACCTTTTGATAATACTCTATTTAAATATCTGTAAATGAAAAAAACACCAACTAAAACATATAAACATAAAATGAAAAATGTAAATCCAGTACAAACAATTGAAGATGGTTCAATATTTGAATTAAAACCAATACGTTCGATACCTCTAAGAACCAATAAATAATTATTAGATTCGACATGATTCATTGGAATAAACCATTTAGTATTTTGATCAACACTTTCTCTACTTGCTAAAGTATTAGTATTCAAAATAGAATCAATATTAAAATCATAATTATTTTCATAACCATAATCAATGAAATTATTATTTGAATTTGAAATACCTAAAAATGATGAAATAGTTTGGAAAACATTTGAACTTGAAATATATTCAATTGAACGTTGAGTTAAAATTGATTTAACACCACTTGTAATATATTGAGTTGGTACACCACCTGTAGCTTGAACAAACCAACGGAAAATCTCTTGCATAAAAGTAACTCTAATTAATCCCATTGACCAAGCTAAATTTTCAGCCCATGAATTAGCAATTGGTGGAACTTGATCAGCAGAAATCATTGCAATAATAACAACACTTTGAAAATAAGTAAATAAAGAAATTGCAGCAGCTGACATTCTTGAAGCTGAAGCAGAATTACCAAAAATTGATAAAAGTGCAGAAATTAATAAACCTAAACCTGCAACAACTGCAGTTGCCCATTTAGCACCTTCATGAGAAACATTTTTACCATTATTAAAAGATGCTTGTAAACAACCTAATAAACCATTTTGTTCATCAGTTATAATTAATCTAGCCACTGCATCTAAATTAGGGAAAGTATAAGCAATTTCTGGGATTTTATCAGTATATTCTTTGGAAATATATTCAATTGATTCAACTTCCATATGAGATGGAGTAATTGGACAAAATTGTTTTAAATTTAAATCACATAAATCAATAGTTTCATGAATAATATCAAAACCAAATGCATAAACAGTTGCAAATGCCTTTAATTTACCTTGGATTTTAGCTGTAATAGAAACATCATAATTAACAGAACCTTTATCACCATCGAAAACAACATTAAAATAATTTGGTATAATATTACTGTTATTTTGCATACAGTTGACTAAAGAGTTTGAATATAGTCTCCTTTCAGCATGGATAATAGGAGATAACACCAACAAGATCAATGATATTAATCTAAAGTTGTGTAGAGTGTTAAACATAGTTGAATATCTATTTAGTTTCTATGTTTGTATGAGTAATTGTTTTTGTTTGTTTATTTAATTATTTAATTAAATGTATATCTTTTTCTGTTCTTTTCGCTTCTCTGGAGCTGATTGGAGATGACAGAGGAGATACCGGTCGTTGGGATATTCGATGGTATGGGATATAGATATATACCTGCACAAAAAAAGCTAGAAAAAGAAGGGGGTGAAAGAGTGAAAACAAGAAGCTGACTACAGAGGAAAAGACAGAAAAAAAAATAAAAGAGCAAAAAAGAGCCTGAAATGATCAATCATCAATGCAAAGCAGGCTCAATTACACAGAACAGAGGGAGAGCATAGCACATTATCAGAAGGAGTAACAACACCACATATTGGGGATCAAAGCGCGAAAAGGCGGAAAAAGAAAAAGAAAAAGAAAAAGAGAAAAAAACAACAAAAAAAGAAAAAATAAAAAGAAAATTCTGCAAAAAGCCAAAACTTTTCCGAATATCCCGACACCACTAATAAAAATTGGAGGCTTAACAATTGTAATGACCAGCTTTGCACATTACATACAGTGAGTGATCAAAATTATTCTTCATTGAAGTGGAGTGGAATGACTCCTACAATTTATCATCATATCATCATTATGGGTTTACAAATAAGTATAAAGAATAGAACTATAGAGGAAGAAATACGAAAACAACATTACATTATGCAATTTTGAAACAAAACTGCATCATTTCTTCTTCATGTCATGAACAACACCAATAATTTTGGCAACAACATCGGGATTTGATAATGTGGAAATATCACCTAATTGATCTTCTTCACCTGCCAACACTTTCCTTAAAATTCTTCTCATGATTTTACCTGATCTGGTCTTTGGTAAATCATCCACAATTAAGATTATTTTAGGTGCAGCAAATGGTCCAATTTCTTTACGAACAGTTAAAATCAATTCCTTCTTTATTGATGGTAAATCACTGACATTTTTCTTTAATGAAACAAATGCTGCAACTGCGGAACCAGTTAATTCATCTGGGAATCCAACAACTGCATTTTCAGAAACTAAGGGATGTTCAATCAATGCAGCTTCAATCTCAGCAGTTGATAATCTATGACCAGACACATTAACAACATCATCAACTCTACCTAAAATCCAATAAAATCCATCTTTATCTCTTGCACAACCATCACCTGAAAAATAATAACCATGATAAGGTTTTAAATAAGTTTCCAAATATCTACTATAATCATTCCAAATAGATCTGGTTATTGAAGGCCAACATGTTTTAATACATAAAACACCTTCAACATTATTACCCTTTAATTCTTCACCTGTAACTGGATCACAAATTGCTGGTTCAATACCAAAGAATGGTAATGATGCACTACCTGCTTTAGTTGGTGTAATTCCAGCCAAAGGACAAATTAAATGAGATCCAGATTCAGTTTGCCAATAAGTATCACAAATATGTGCTTTACCTCTACCAATAAATTCATTATACCATTCCCAAACATCTTTAGCAATTGGTTCACCAACAGAACCTAAAACTCTTAATGAATCTAATTTATAATTTTCAATATATTTTTCACCAGCTCTTTTCAATAATCTAAGAGCAGTTGGTGCAACATAAAATTGATTAACTTTATATTGATCAACAATTTCCCAATATCTTGAAAAATTTGGATAAGCAGGAGTACCTTCAAAGACAACAGTTGTTGCACCATTTAATAGAGGGCCATAAACAACATATGAATGTCCAGTAATCCATCCCACATCACCAGCTGTGAAAATAATATCTTCAGAATGAACATCGAAAACATATTTAGTTGTAAGTAATGCACCTAAAAGATATCCTGCTGTTGTATGTAAAATACCCTTAGGTTTACCTGTTGATCCAGATGTATACAAAAGGAATAAGTTATCTTCACTATTCATTGGTTCAGGTGGACAATAAGGATTATATTTAACAACTTCTTCATGCCACCAAACATCTCTTTTCGAGTTCCAAGGAATATGAGAATTACCTGTTCTTTTAAAAACAACAACATTAGTAACATCAGGACAATGAATCAATGCATCATCGACAATTTTCTTAGTTTCAATAATTTTACCACCTCTCATTGATTCATCTGTTGTAATGACAATTTTAGAATTTGCATCTAAAATACGATCCTTAAGAGAAGTTGAACTAAAACCTGCAAAAACAACAGAATGAACTGCACCAATTCTAACAATAGCCATCAATGCTACAATTGCTTCAGGAATCATTGGTAAATAAACTGCCACAGTATCACCCTTCTTAACACCTAAATTTTTCAATACTTGTGCAAATTTACAAATATCCTTTAATAATTCACCAAATGTAATGATTCGACCTTGATTAACTTCATCAGCTTCATAAATAATTGCTGGTTTATTTGGATTTTTAATAGCCCATCTATCAACACAATTATAACAAGCATTCAATTCACCATCGACAAACCAAGCAGAAGGTTCACCATTATTATCACGTAAATGAGGTGCCTCAGGGATTTTTGCCGTAGTGAATGGTTTAGACCAAGATAAATTATCTTGTGCCATTTTACCAAAGAATTTTGCAGGATTTTCAATTGATTCCTTGTACATTTTTTCATATTCATTGAAAGATGATAGATGAGGTTTTGAAGGATGCCTTTCGAGGAAACCGGAGGGGACTTCCAGGGCATCGATATTCATCAAATGTTCATTTTCTAAGTGTGTTTCCGGCATTTCGGACTTGATGATGAAGGAAAAGAATAGAATAAATGTATATAATTAAATATCTTTATAATAAAGACATAAAAGAGTGGACAACATTGTTACCCATACATCTAGTGAAAGAGGGCGCCCGTGGTACTTAAATAGAAGGAAGGAGAAAAAAAAGGGAGTTAATCCCGTATTGGATATCTACCCCACATGGACCCTGACTACCAGGACCCTCCAGTTTGCAAAGACCTCCCGCTCCCGTCACCCGACACGAGGGACGGTCTCTTATCGTTGTTCCTCACTGCAACGAGCCTCACTGCTCTTCTCACTGCACTTCTCACTGGGGCGCCCCTCCATCTCCCGAGCAAAAAAAAAGGGGGGGGGAAGGAGGACAACTCCGCCCGAGCCAAACTGAGGCGGCTCGTCCTAGTAAAATTCTGTAGGTGGGTCGGTGGGTGATGGCTCCGATGTGGGGAAACCGCGAAGGCCCAAAAAAAAAGCCGAATTTGCCGAGGAGGAGGAGTAGAGAGGGGGGAAAAGGGGTTGGAGCGGGAAGAAGGATGAGAGAGGGGGGGGAGGGCGCGGCGTTTGCATTCAACCGATAATTAAGCATGTTACGTAATCATTTAAAAGCTGGGACGACGCGCCGACGCAGTGGCCTGACGTTTCCTCAATTCTGCGACGCTTTAATTCTGCGACGCCTCGACGCCGCCGACGCCGCCGAGGCTGCGATGCAGCAATGTTGTAAAATGGCGTTTATTTTTAGACCAACGCGCAGTTTCTGCATTGTCTCTTTTTCTTCGTCTCTCGTGGGGGCTGAAAGTAAGGGGAAGATGGGATTGTGCTTTTAACAGAAACTCTATCCAACATGAATTTGATCTGGCATCACAAGAGGAACGGTTCTGGCTTTTTTTTTTTTGTTCACATTCGGCACATCGATTAGCTTCATCCCCTGCACCTAACCACGTATCTTGCTTCATATTGCTTTGCCAAACATGATCTTCCAACGTGTGTTCTCGCTACTGCTGTTGCTTTGCTGTTCCATTAATACATCTCATGCACTCAAATTCTTAAGATCAAATACTCTTTTGACTTGTATGGAAAATTCAGAATTTAGTTCTACATTTTTCGATGTCTATTATTATCCACATAATTCTACCGCTGTTTTCACTGTTGATGGTTCATCAGCAATTTCTGGTAAAGTTAAAGCCCATATAGAATTGATTGTTTATGGATTATCAGTTTATCAAGATTCTATCGATCTATGTTCTCTTAATTATCCAACAATTTGTCCAATTAGTTCAGGTCATATTAATGTTGAAGGTACATATACTATCAAATCAGATCTAACAGATCAAATTCCTTCAGTTGCATATACTATTCCAGATCTTGATGCTTATGTCTTAATTATGGTATATTCTACTGATGATGATAATAATGATACTCCTTTAGCATGTTTAAGAGCAGAAGTTTCAAATGGTAAAACTGTTCAAACTAGATATGCTGGTTGGCCAATTGCCGTAATTTCTGGTTTTGGTTTGGTAGTTTCTTCATTTGTTACAATTTTAGGACATTCTGCAACTGCTTCTCATATTGCTTCAAATGCTGCTTCTCTTTTCATTTATTTCCAAAATTTGGCAATTATGGCAATGATGGGTGTTGGTAGAGTACCACCAATTGCTGCATCTTGGGCTCAAAATTATATGTGGTCATTAGGTATAATTAAGGTGGATTTTATGCAAGATATAATTTATTGGTATGTTCAATCAACTGGTGGTGATGTTAGTTCAGTTCTTTCAAATAAAGATTTGATTTCTCTTTCAGTTCAAAAAATGAAACATCTCCTCTATAAAAGAGCCATATCAGCAACATCTGCTGCAGATGATTATTTAACAGATTCAAACCTTTATTATACAGATGAATATGAATTAACTTCAAAAACTCTTGTCTTAAGAGGTATAAAAAGAGTGGCATTTTTGGCAAATATTGAAATTTCAAATGTTTTCATGACTGGTATCATATTTTTCTTATTTTTCGGATTCCTGCTCATTTTCTTAATTTCAATCTTTAGAGGTATTTGTGAAATTTTGATTAGATCAGGTACAATTAAAAATCATAGATTTTCTTATTTCAGATCCAATTGGAATTTGATTATTAAAGGTTCAATTTATAGATATTTCGATATTACTTTCTCAACAGTGGTTTTATTATGTGTTTGGGAATTCACTCAAAATAATTCAAGTGGTTGTTTGGCATTTGCTATTATCATATTTGCAGTCTCTATGATTTTAATGGCATATGCTACAATTAGAATTTTCTTGGAAGGTTTGAAATCAATTAATCAATATCAAAATCCTGCATATTTATTATTTGGTAATGATAAATTTTATTTTAAATTTGGTTTCTTATATGCACAATATTTAGCAAGAAAATATTACTGGGTCGTTTTCAATTTCTTCTATTTATTCATTCGTTCCATTTTAATTGCAGTTTTACAAAACAATGGTAAAGTTTGTGCATGTATTATCTTTGCCATTGAAATCATACATACCGTCGTTGTTATTTGGTTCCGTCCTTACATGGATAAACGTACAAACATTTTCAATATTTTCATTGCAGTTGTTAATTTGGTTAACTCTGTTTTCTTTATGTTTTACTCAAATGTTTTCCGTCAACCACCTGTTGTTTCATCGGTTGCTGCTGTTGTTTATTTTGTTTTAAATGCTATATTTGCACTTATTTTACTTATTTTCACCATTGTTACATGTACAATTGCATTGCTTCATAAAAATCCAGATGTTCAATATCAACAAGTTAAAGATGATCGTGCAGCTTTTATGACTTTTGAAAATAATCAAAGTCAAAATAAAGATTTGGAATTGAGTGCATTAGGTGAATCTGCAATGCAAGGACAATCACAAAATGCTTTATTCTTAAATAAGGAAAATGAAAAGCCTAAATTAAGTCCATATGAAATTGATGTCTCCAATAGTAAATCCCATCTTGAACCTTATAATCCAGATTACAGCAATGATAGTCTGAATTCAAGTAACAACAACAACGAAAACAATAACAAATCTAATAAATTGAACCCATTTGCTGCAAATGATGATGCATCTGTTGTTTCTTCAACTTCTTATGATAGAGAGAATCCATTCAGTAATAAGAATAGATTAAGAACACAGTTGTAAGTCAAAATTACCTCACCTGCTCTATCTTTACTAATTACTCAAATCAATATTATCAACGTTCATTTAACTTTTATCATTTTTTTTCATTTGATAAACATTTCCACTCCTTTGTATATTCTCTGTAAGAAACCCTTTTTTTGTTTGTATTTTTGTATTTTATTCAATTCAATTATGGTAACTTTTCAGCCCAAAAAAATAAAAAATTAAAAATAAATGTTAGAAATACATTAAGAATATAATTTCGCTTAATTACTTGTAGTGGGTTCTTCTTGAGCATATGGATGATAGAGGAGACAATCTTCGGACGCAAACAACTTGGGGTGGTTTAGACGATGATGTGTTGTTATCCTTTTTTAATAAACTGGATTCTCATAATCAGTTGAAACCAGATACGAAAGGGAACAAAAATCCAGCTAAACGTGATAATGATCACGAAACTGCACCAGTTACAGATGTAGACACAGACATCGATACAGATGACGATCAAAATAATAAGAACAACCATGATGATATTTACGCTTCGATTAAGACATCGGAATGGAGTTCAATGAATGATTCAAATTTCATTAATTATGTCAATAAATTAAATCAATCACGTCAGTTTGATGATACAACTGTTGAACTTCAAAACACGTCAAAAATTTCTTCAACCGATATTTTAAACTATAATTCCTTATTATCATCTCCTATTTTATTAGCACAAAATATCAAAGAAGAAAATGATGATGATGATGATGATGTTGATATTGAAGATGATGTTGAAATCGTAGTGGAAGAAAAAATGTTGCAAGAAGAACAAAACGAAGAATCCAATGAAGAACAACTCGCTGAATCATACAATAACTATGAAGATTATTTTGCAGAAAAGAATAGGAAGCAAAATTTACAAGGTGAAGCACTATCGAAATTTCTTAAGGAAAATGATGATACGGGGAATGATTATCCTCCTATTTTTAAAAATTGTGCAATTCATGTTAATGGTAGAACAGATCCTGATATTCTACAATTGAGAAAATTGATTTTGTTATATGGTGGTAAGTATGTCCACTATTTATCTTCAAAGGGTTCTGTAACTCATATTGTTGCTGAGTCATTACCACCTCGGAAGAGAATCCAGTATGGTGATTGTAAAGTGGTTTCCCCGAAATGGATTATGGATAGTATAGAGGCTAAAAAGTTACTTGATTATTCTTTATATAGAATAGAAAAACTGAATGATTATGGTCAACAAGTGATTGAGTTTCCCAAAAGAAAGGAAATTATAGAAGAAGAAGAAGAAACAGGAAAAGAGGCGAAAGAAAATGGTGATAATGATGAGTTGGATAATATCAAAGATGATAGAGATGACCATTTCAGTCAAGAATTACAACGCTTTGGAATTGATAGTACACATCCGGACTTTTTGAAAATATTTTTCAGTAAATCACGATTACATCATTTGAGTACATGGAAATCTGAACTACGATCAAAATTTATTAATGAAGCAATCATTTCACTCGAAAACAAAAGGAAAACCATTAACTATGATTCTCCTCATAGAGTAATAATGCATGTGGATTTTGACTGTTTTTTTGCAACCGTTTCTGCAATGAAACATCAACCACCAATCGATATCAATACAATCCCATGTTGTGTTACTCATGGTGGGAAATCTGCAGACATTGCATCCTGCAATTATGTTGCACGTCGATATGGTGTATCCAATGGAATGTGGATGAGTAATGCACAACGGTTATGCCCAAATATTGTATCATTGCCTTATTACTTTGAAGATTATGAAGCTATTTCGAAGAATTTTTATGAAAAATTATTATCTATGGATATCAACACAATCTTACCTGTCAGTATCGATGAAGCACTTGTTGACATATCATATATTTGTCATAAAGAAGCAATAACAAATCATAAGACAGTTTTGGATGTAATACGGGATATTAAATCACAATTGGATGAAATCACAAATTGTTCTCTTAGTTGTGGAACTGGAAGAAACGTGTTGCTTGCCAAACTTGCCTTAAGGAAGGCAAAACCGAATGGAGTTTATTGTATTCCAGACGATGAACAACACATAACTGAATTTTTAAGCGATATTGATGTTAAACAATTACCAGGATTCGGAAGGAAATTGTTTGAAAAATTGAACATTTTTTTCCCTAACAAAAATAGCATTACCATTGGCGATATTGTAAAGTTAGAGAAATTAAAGTTGATTAATACTTTTGGATCAAAAATGGGTGTTAAATTTTATGAATATGCTAGAGGTATTGACGAAACATCTATTGATATCTTGAAAGATTCTGATAAATATGCACGAAAATCGGTTAGTATTGATGTGAATTGGGGAATACGGTTTTCAACTGATCCTGATGTTGAAACTTTCTTATCTCGATTAGCAATTGAGTTGAGTGAAAGGTTGTCTCATATAAGAATGGTGGGTTCCACAATAACTTTAAAACTATCAATTCGTCACCCCGATGCTCCCATTGAGCCCAGTAAGTATATGGGAATGGGTCAGTGTATATTTACTTCTAAAACTGCAAAACTAGGTTTAATGACACGAGATTCTGGTGTTTTGGGGTCTGAATTGAAATATCTATGGAGATTCTTAAATATTGAACCCAAAGAACTAAGAGGGATTGGTGTCAGTATCAACAAGTTAAATAATGATGAATCAAAATCAGATAACAAGCAAATGAAATTAGACCTAACCACCAACTTGAATATGAAAAAAAATTTGAACCCAGACGATGTTAAACTTTACCCAAATGAATACAGTCATCTGGTTACAACCAAATCTCCTATGAAGAAAAGTACAAGTAATAATGAATTACAAGTAGATGATGATCTAAATGAGGAGATTGACTGGAACGTTTTTGATTGTTTGCCGTTAGATGTTCAACTGGAGATAAAAAATGAATTAAAACGAAGGAAGCTACAATCATCTCCCAAAAAAAGGAAAATATTTGCAAATGATAAAGACATTGCAAATTTACTTTCTCCCCAGAAGAAAAAACTTAACACCAGATTATATGATGAAAGTTCATTGTCCCCTCGTAAACTTAAAGAGCAACGTGAAAAGAATATTGTGTTTCAAGGAATTCCAGTTACTGACGAATCAAAACTTTTAAGGAAATTAGTTGCATGGATGGACTATACGTTGATTGGTGGTAATGAAATAAACGAAATTGATATGGAACTATTTAGAGATTTTATGATTCAAATCCTATCTTCTAACGATACATTGAGATATATACGAATTTATCAAATATTAAACAGAAGGTTGCTGATCTGTGAGAATGAAAACAGTGACCAATTCATTATTTGGAACAATGAATTGGATGGTTTAAAACAATTGATTAATGGGCAGAAATTTGCTGAATTGGAGTCATATTTCTAGGCGTAGTTTTCTTTTGAAAATAAAAATCATATAAAAATAATCTAAAAAAAAATAATATCATTAAACATCTTTAACGATAAGAGAAGAAGGTGCTCTTTGTCCCCATTCAGTCCATGACCCATCATAGACAGCGATTTTGTTGGAATCAAATCCAGCTAACTGCATAGCACATCTTATAACACACGCAGTAACACCAGTACCACACATGACAATAACAGGTTTGGAATCATCAATATTTTTTTTCTTAAAAATGTTTTTCAGTGTCATTGTAGATAAAAATGATTTTTCTTCAGTCAAAAGATCTGTAAATGGAAGGTTTATAGCATTTTTAATATGACCAGAAGATAATCCAGGTCTTGGCTCGGGTGCTTTACCAGTAAATCTTGGGTTTGATCTTGCGTCGATCAGTGTATATTCTGAACCAATTTTATCATTTTCAACCAAATCTAAAAGCTGTTCAAAGCTTACCACTTTAGAAGCATCAAACTTGGTGGTATAGTTGGATGGTTGATGAGGAGTTGGTGAAGTAACTAGCTTATCATTAACTAAAGTTTCAATGCCGTGAACTTTCATGACTAAATTTGGATCTGAATGATTTTTAGTATATGCTGGATATGTATTCAGTATAAATAATTTGGATAGATCATGACCAAATATCTCAAACATCCATACAGCACGACAAAGACTGAAAACGCCCTGTTGATCGTAAAATAAAAGATTTGAATCGTTCTTTATACCTAATTCTCTGACAGCCGATTGGAATTCTTCTTCGGTGGGCAGCATATGTGGATACTTTGACTTCAAATCTTTGATCTGTTCGATATCAAAGTAAACAGAATTGTTAATTCTGCTTTTCATGAATTCATGATATCCATTAATTGGTACATTTGGCATGTACCATGATGCGTCCACTGGAATTATTGTGTCTTCGTGTGTGTGATAAAAGGAATTAACAGCAGCAGGAGGTACTACTGATATCATTCTAGATGGAATGATAACAGCTTTTGTTGTTTTCACTATTCTCTCCAAATTTGAGGCCAGCATTATTTATTTCCCTGCACTTACAACAAAAGCAATGTAAAAGGAAGAAGGGCCTCCGGTAACTAACGGGAGGGTCCTGCAATCCAGAAATAAAAAATACTGATATAGAAAAAAAATTGTGTTACGTAAAGCAATCCAAATTTTTGTTCATGGAATCAAACAAAAACATGAGAGAAGAGTTAGAAGAGCTAAAGTAATGTAGACTTTTATACGTTGTTTGAAACGCAGAGCATCTAAACTTTATTTGTTTGGTGAATAAGAGTAAACTAAAGCACATCATGAACTTTTCTGAGATGATGGGAGGGGATGCTGATTCAGAACAAATACATGATGCTGATTTCGATTCAGTGTTGAACGGCCAGATTGCAACATTCGATAATATGTTTGATGGCAAGACTGAACATGCGGGTGACGCTATTGATTTTAGTGATGAGGACGAATTGGCAGATGAAGATGAAGATGAAAATGATAAAAGCCATCTTTCAGGAAATGTTGGACATGATAATGATGAAAATGAAGATGCTGACGATGACGATGACGACGACTTCATGAAAGAACTACAACAAGAAGCTATGGAGGGTGTTGAGCAACCTGGAAAAAAAGAAGAAGAGAATATAAATGCAGTGTTAGGTTTAGGAGTTCCAGGGCATGTAGGATTGCAAGATTTGGATTTTGCATCAAACTCTCTTTTGGATTCAACGAAACAGATTGGTGATTCAGATATTGAATTATCCGATGATGAGGATATCAACCAAATCGGTGATACAAATCTCCATTCATTAAATGGAAAAAAGGAAAGTGATTCCAAGAAACTTGAGACAGAAGAAAGAAAAAGAATACAAGAAGAAGAAAAGCGTTTAAAAGAACAAAAACGTAAAGAAAGGAATGAAAAGATAGTTAAAATATTATTTCCTGATTTTGAACCTGGGAAAAGAATGAAATTACAGACATTGTTTCCGATAATACCTCTTGACTACACGTACCAGCAACCTCCATCAGTAACTATTCCTCTATTACCGAAAAAAACATTTTTTGAAATAGAAGAGGATGAAAACATTGAATTCAAAATGTCCAACAAAAAACTCAAAGAATACAACAAACAAAATAAAAAACAAACTAGTCACATGCCTGATGCACGTGTGATTGATATTCGAATTGAAGAAGATATCCAAACGGTTCAAACTATTGAACCTGTAAAAAGACCAATTAACAAAATATCATATGATACTAACTTAATAATATCAACGGCCGATTGGGATGATGATAAAATTTTTGATGCTACAGATGATACGGTAAATCTGCCAGCACAGAAAAGGCTCAAAATTGAAGCAAGTAATTGGGAAGATTGGGTAGATGATGACGATGACGTTATTTTCGAAGGAAATTTAGATTTAGAAGCTATTAACTTACAACTGGATATGAATGATTCTAATTTAATTTTCTTTGACGATAAGAAAGCCAACAATATTAAGAAGTTGACTATTAATAATGACTCAACTATTCCAACAACACAGAAACTACTGGAACAAAAGTTTAATATTTCTAATGATAAAGAATATGATTTACTAAAATCTAACACACAAATTAAGGTTAGAGCCACTATTGGAACAATGAATATTGAACACGCACTTCCTGCTATCAGGTTGCAATCACCTTACTATCAGGTCAATCCTGCTATAAAGGAAAAGAGGTCGTATCATCGAAATAAATTTAATGTTAGAACTAACATTAGAATTTTCTTTTCAAAACCAAGAACTAGAAAGAAAAAAAGAGATAGAGGAAAAGAGGTATCTGAGCTTTTCAAGGTATCAAATGATTTAACCCTGGGTGATACTGCTCCGTTTTTCCTATGTGAATATAGTGAGGAGTATCCTGTTTCGTTGAGTAAATTCGCTATGGGTACAAAAGTCATCAATTATTATCGTAAAATGACAGATGAGGATAATACTAGACCTAAATTACCTATTGGAGAAACCCAAATTTTGGGTGTTAATGACAGATCACCATATTGGAATTTTGGATTTGTTGAAAAGGGTACTGTTGTGCCAACCTTATACAACAAAAGGGCTAGAGCACCCTTGTTTCAACATGAATCATTTTCAACTGATTTCCTATTTATCAAATCATCTGGTGGCGGTAGTGGCCAAAGGTTTTTTCTAAGACCAATCAACTACATGTTTACAGTCGGTCAGGTTTTACCTGCAACGGAAATACCTGGACCACATTCGAGACGTACTGCACAGCTAATGAAACATAGATTAAAAATGATTGCATTTAGAAGACTGAATGCAAGTGAGCATACTAGAATTGCAGTCAAAGATCTTTCTGAGCATTTCCCAAAACAATCGGATATGCAAATCAGACAAAGATTAAAAGAATTTATGGAGTATCAACGGAATGGTCCAGATCAGGGGTTCTGGAGACTAAAAAACTCCGATAAATTGCTTGACTATGATAGAATTAGGAGAATGTTGTCTCCAGATGACATATGTATACTGGATGTTATGATGACAGGTCAACAGAAGTTTTCTGACTTAGATATGTTTAGAAGAGAGAGATTACAGGCCACCGATGATAATTCCAAGAAAGATAAAACAGAAAGCAATCAAGAAGAAACATTAAGTCAACAATTGGCACCATGGAATACCACGAGAAATTTTATACAAGCGACACAGGGTAAAGCAATGATTCAAGTTCATGGAGATGGAGACCCATCCAAAACTGGACAACCGTTAACATTTTTGAAAATCTCCATGAAGGGTGGGTTCAACAAAACTATAGAAAACA
The DNA here is from genome assembly GCA_030570355.1 of Pichia nakasei. NCBI lineage: Eukaryota > Fungi > Ascomycota > Pichiomycetes > Pichiales > Pichiaceae > Pichia > Pichia nakasei. The sequence goes on from JAJLVL010000013.1 coordinate 113,101, forward strand.
CATCCAAAAGTGGTACACCAATTAATCCTAGTCATACTCCATCTTCCAATTCTACATATAATTCCACCGCACAACAAAGGTTATATGAGGATCAAATAAGAAGAGCATGGTATAAACAAGCCGGTAACTTATCTAAATATAGAAGTTCAGATAAGCCACGTATTGTTGATCTAGAAGAGCTAAGTGACTCAAGACTTATGATCAATGCCAATAAAGTAGTTGATGAAGAAGTAAATGAAAAACCAAGATATATTAAGATTACCCGTATGGTTAAGAATTCGTATGGTATTAAAGAAAGAAAAGTTCAAATTGTCAAGGATCCAAAGGTTGTCGAGCTTTATGTCAAAAAGAAACAAGAGCAGTTGTTACAATCAAGTGGTGATGCAGATAATAATGTTATTGTTATAACGAATGATGAAGAAGAGAATATGAAGGTGAAGAAGCTTTTGGAAGAGGAATTGGCAAAATTGGAAAAACAAGCGGAAAAGAAGAAAAAGAAACAACCAGGTATTACAGCTGCAAATATTGACAGTGAAGGTCGTATTAGTGGTAAAGGTATTGGTAAGGGTAAATCTACGAGTAGACGTTGTGCTACATGTGGTTCTTTGGGACATATCAGAACAAATAAAACGTGTCCATTGTATTATACAATTCACAATAAATCAAATCCAAACTATATTCCTGGAAGTGAAACTCCATTGGAATTAATTCAAAGTACAGTGAAAACTCAACCTGGAAAATGAAAAGTTTTTAAATTTTATTGTGTATAAGATATTTGTAAAACTAAAATAAAAGAACTTGCATTAACTAGTTTAGCAATGTTTTATAATTGATAAATGAGTTACGTCAGCAAATTTCAATTTGCGCATGGAAATGCACATTAAAAGTATCAAGATTTAAACACCATATTTGAAGTTTTGCTTGTTTAGTCAGTTTATTCATCTAACAACTACAATACCATGGAAAGTACACGTAAAGCTATACGTGTCTTTGATGCTTTCCGTATGTGCCAATTTTTGTATATGAAAAATTCTTGGATAATTAATACTAACAAGCAGTCACTATAATGTTTTCCATTAATACAGCAAAGACACCACCGAGTGATCAAGTTGGTTCCTACAGAGGATCATATTCTACATTTGTTACATACTTTTTTATGGTTTTCCTGATATGGATTCAAATTGGAGGTTACATTGATGGGTTTATTGATCATCAATATTCAGTGGATGAAATCGTTAGAAATACCTTGAATTTAAATATTGATATAGTTGTTGCAATGCCATGTAAATACTTAGATGCTAATGTACGTGATGTTACTGAAGATATATATCTTGCTGAAGAAATTTTGAATTTTGAAGGTGTCAATTTACCAGCAGCATTTTGGGACATGGCTACAAGTAAGAAAAATACAGTTACTCCTGATATTGACAATGTTTTATCAAATTCACTTGAAGCGGATTTTGTTGCCAAGGGTCAACGTCATAATTTAGATCAGCCTGCATGTAGAATTTTTGGAAGTATTCCCGTCACAAGAGTACAGGGTGATTTCCATATTACTGCTGAAGGTTATGGATATAGACGACCACAAATCACACCTGAAGAAGCATTAAATTTTACACATTTTATTAATGAATTTTCCTTTGGTACATTTTATCCTTATATTGATAACTCATTGGATACAACTGTTCAAAAGACTAGTAGTGGGAAACATACTTTCCATTACAATTTGAAAGTTGTTCCAACTGTTTATGGTAAATTAGGTCATGAAATAGATACCAATCAATATTCAATTAGAATGTATGAAACTGATAATAAATATTCTCCAGGTATATTTTTCCAGTATGATTTTGATCCAATTAAAATGTCAGTTATTGAACAAAGATTATCATTTTTTCAATTTGTTATTAAGCTTGTGACAATAATTGGAGGACTTTGGGTGATTGCCAGATGGATATATAGATTAATGGAAAAGGTTATAATTTTTTTGTTTGGTAAAGAATATGCTAGACGTGGAGAAGAAAAGAAAGCGGGTTTATTAGATGATCCAATTGAGCAGTATGAAGCCATTTAAGATTCTTTCTTGAAGCAAGTAAAATAAATTGTAACATTAAATGCGTGGTATATTGTATAGAATAATTTATATAAATTAATATTACATGATTTAAAATTTTCTAATATGTTGAAAAAAAATATGTTTATCTTTGTAATAACATTTTAGCCTCCTCTTTATTTGCAACTGCCGGAACAAATTCTGTAAATCTATAATATTCATCATCATCAAAAGTTATTATATCCCAATATTTATAGATCATCATGTAACAAACCATCAATGACAAAGAACTAAATATTGATCCATCAACATAATGATTTAAGTTAACACAAATTATACTACTAAAAGCATATAGTAACACTTGAGATGCTATAAAGAATAAACTTGCCAGAAATAATGCACCCAGAGCCCACCAATTGAAAACCAAAGTGAAACAACAAATGAAAATTTGTGAAAGTAACCAAGTAGCCACCATTATTGGGTTTAAAACAAAATAAAACACAAATAATGCCGTTGTATGTGTATGATCCAAGCTTGGGCCCCAACCTTTAAAAGTGAATATGGAAACCAGATAATTGACAATGAATACAAATGTTGAACTGATGTATAATGAGAGCATTGTTTTGAAGGAACCATCATCCCAAAAATTAAAGCTTGAAAATCCTGCAAATAATAATGACCAACAAGCTACTGCCATATTTGCAATTTGATAACTTACAAAATATGCGTAAGATGGGGAACCAGGTGGAGAAACACCTGTTTCAATGATCAAATTAGCAATAGTATATGATATCAAAACCCAAAAAAAGAAAATCATTTCTTTACGTGCCACAGAAGTATATCGTAATCTGACTAAATATATAATCAGGAGTAGGATTACCAAATTCCCTATATTGACGAAAGCAGTACCAATTTCAAAAATCAGTGTGTTGGCAATGTTGACCGATCGTGCATAACAAGTTGGCAATACACCATTGAATGGATATTCACCAGATAATGATGATTCCAGGGATTGCAAAGGCCTTATGAGTGTACAAAGAGGCAATGGTGATTTTTCACAAATCGAAGCAAAGTCTCCAAACGCCATAGTCACTTATGATACCTTACTCGAAGTGGAGAAGTATGATTCAAAAGAAAGGGGGAATCTTTTCAATGAGAATATGAAACTGAAAGATCAATAAATAAGTCAGAATCCAGTACTCTCTCAAACTGAAACCCGTGCTGTGCTGATCGATCGATGTTCTTCCTTCTTTGGAAAACTGTTTTTTTCTTTTTTCTCTTTTTTTTATTTTTTTATTTTTTTCGCGCTTTCACCTGACGCGCCTCTTGCTCTGCAATTTCCAGCTCTTTGGGTGCCAAACGGCGCTGTTCTTTTAATGGGAGACACGTTCTGCTGGCTGGCTGGCTGGGAAACTGTAACCAGCAGACACTATATCTCTTTTTCTTTCTGCTATGTTCCAACACCTAACACTCATGTTTTCTTTTCTTTTGTTTAAAAAATTACGATGCTCAACAAGCCTATGTTTCAAATTTGTATGCTGAGCCACTGAATTTTTAATTACTTTTACTCTCTCTTCTTGTACAGGCGCGCTTGAGAAGAAGATTACTCAAAGAGGCAATTTCAATGGGAAAAAAACGACGCATCGTGCGAATTTTTCCAAGTTTAAAATCTGGAAAAATGAAATGACCCTGATCCAAACAACCGATAAATTATTTTTAAGATTAAAGAAATGGAATTTTTCACTTTAGCTGTTTGCTATTACATTTACCATCTTTGCTGCTGTGTTTTTTTTTCCCTTAGACAAGTAATTACCGCCAATGAGTAACGTCGATAAGAAGCAATCTGGTTTAGCAAGAATCTTAGGTCCTGCCGTCGCAGGTGTCTGTGAAATTGGTGTCTTCCATCCAGTTGATACTATTTCCAAGAGATTAATGAGTAATACTACCAGAGTTAACACTTTGGAAAAATTAAACTCTGTTATTTTCAAAGACAAGGCTTCTGCTCCAGCTGGTAAACGTTTCCTTTCTCTTTTCCCAGGTTTAGGTTACGCTGCATGTTATAAAATTCTTCAAAGAATCTACAAGTATGGTGGTCAACCTTTTGCTAATGAATTCTTGACCTCTAACTTTAAGAAATCTTATGATGAATTATTTGGTCCAAAGACCGGTAAAGCTTTGCTCTCTGCTACTGCTGGTTCTCTTATCGGTATTGGTGAAGTTGTCTTATTACCTTTGGATGTTTTAAAGATTAAAAGACAAACAAACCCAGAATCTTTCAAAGGTAGAGGTTTCTTAAAGATTATTAAAGATGAAGGTTTCTCACTTTATAATGGTGCTGGTTGGACTGCAGCTAGAAATGCACCAGGTTCTTTTGCTTTATTTGGTGGTTCTGCATTTGCAAAAGAATTCATCTTTGGTTTAGAAGATTACTCATCTGCTTCTTGGTATCAAAATTTTATTTCATCAATCTGTGGTGCTTCTGCTTCATTGATTGTTTCTGCTCCATTAGATGTTATTAAAACTAGAATTCAAAACAAAAACTTTGGTACTAGTGAATCAGGTTTCACTATTATCAAAAACATGGTTGCTAATGAAGGTATAACTTCCTTCTTCAAGGGTTTAACTCCTAAATTATTAACCACTGGTCCAAAATTGGTTTTCTCATTTGCATTAGCTCAATCTTTGATTCCTGCATTTGATAAAGCATTGAAATAATTTATTCCATCCTAATTCTGTACTTCTTAACTTATCTTGTAAATAATACATCGAAAGATTTACATTAAATAATAATAATAATAATAATAATAATAAAGATAAAGATAAAGATAATTATAATATTTTTTTTTCTTTTTTTACAGTAAAATTCAATTTAAGTTAGTTTATTTACAAGATACATTAAATCCCTATAAAATTTGTACAAATAAGCACATATTTATTTATATCTAGTTTTGTGCATTTAATTCTGATTTGTTTTGTTCATTTAACATTTGTTCAGCTTCTTTTAAGCTTTTCTCGTTATTTTCTTTTTTTATTTGGTCTGCTAATTGTTGAAGATCATCACTGAAACCATTTAAATAATCACTAACTTGTTCAAAACCTGGACCTCCATTAACATTATCCATCACAACATTAACGATTTCGTTATCAAATGTAATGTCACTCTTTGTCGCATTTATACTAGAAGAACGTAAACTTGAAATATATTCCCATGTTTCATTAGAAGCATTATTGAAGGCAGAATCAACCATTAATTCTAATTTTTCTTCCGTTATTGCAAAATTGGATGAACCATTATAAAGTTCAAACAAACTAGTTGCTCTTTCTGAATCAATATCAAACTTTGCTTGTAATCTATTAGATTCTCTCTTTAATGATAATAACTCATTCTCTTCATCGGTTCTAGGTCTAACTAATGGACCTTCTAAATAACTTTCAATCGTTGGTGCGGTATATAATTCAGCACGAGATTGTTTATGAAGTTTCTTTTCTGCTGCCACTTTTTCTTCTTCAATCTTTAACTTTTCTTCGTATTTAGCTACTCTTTCTAATCTTGTAACTTCAGTTTCATATGATTCTTTTAAGTAATCTCTTCTCATTTTAGCATTTTTTATTTTAAATTGTTGTAAAACTGGCATTTTAGATATTTCATCATCTGTGTATTCTTTTTTCGGAGTCATTGCAGATTTCTTAAGTAATTGTTCAGGCGTGGAAACTTTTGGAAGAACATAATCTCTTGTAATTTTCTTTGGATGAAGAATTCCATCTGCGTAACCAGTATCAGTTGGTTTTTTATAAACTTCATGTTTATATGGTTGTTTGAAGATCTGCTTAGGTCTAGGCAAAAGTCCAGACTTTCCTGTCGCTTTCATCAATCCCTTAGCCATATTGATTTGCTTGTCTAATAAAGGTAATATTGTAGAAGTATCGTAGCTTTCTTCCCTTCAACTCATTGAAGCATTAAAATCATTTTCGCTTCACTCGACGTTGAAAAATTTCCCACTCAATAGCACAATCATTTTCAACTGCTTACCCAAATATCGTCGCGTCGTCCATTTGCCCATGTATTGTTATTTTAAGTAACATGTTTTAATTCTATTAAAGGTCAGATCAAGTACACATTTTGTTTTACACCTAACAAAACATAGAGCTGGTTAGGGTTTTAGTAGACGTGAGAATTTATTAGTGACAAATGGATGGCAAAAGGCGTGTTGTTTCTGAAAGCGTAATTTTGCGGAATTCAGTTTCAAATGCATCAAATGCACAATCCCTGCTTTCTGAACGTGAACTGACTGAATTGAATACTTCTATACTTCAATATTTAAAACCCATTCTTCAAAAAGAGAGACATATTTATCAAATTCTGGAACAAAAACTTACAGATACGCAATCAAAATCTTCTAAATATATAGATTTGATACCTAATGAAATACCGGATAATTCTTTACAACAAAAATGGTCAAACGTTATTAAGTTACAGAAAAATCTACATACACTTGAAAACAAAAATAACATTCTTGAAGAAAGAAACAATGAATTAATATCTATTATTAGTGAATTGACATTGAAATTAGAAACCACTTCAAGTTTAGAAAAATCAAAGAAAATTGATTGGATCCCAGATAGTTTAAAAGCATCACTCAAATACCATACTGCATCAGTAACAGCAATTGTTATACATCCATTCAACCCATATTTAATCACAGCCTCACAGGATGGAATGATGGTATTTTGGAACTTGCTTGATTTATCGGAACCTGCTTCTCAAATTAAAACTGCACATTCAAGTTCTATTAATTGTTTAAAATTTCAACCAAATTCATCAAACTTAATTTCTTGTTCTTCAGATCAAACAATTAAAATTTGGAATGTATCAGATATAAACAAAATATCACAGACACCTATCAAAGTACTTACTGGACATGAACATATAATATCCTCATTATCAATTTCGAGTAATAATCCGAATATATTAATGTCTTCTTCAAGAGATAAGACTATCAAAGTGTGGGATTTGGAAACAGGATGGACAATCAATAGTATTGTTGGACATTCGGACTGGGTTCGTTCTGTGGACTGTATAGGTGAATATGTTATATCTGGATCATCAGACACAAGTATAAGATTAACTCATTGGCCATCAGGTACAGGTATTGGATTATGTTTAGGTAATTCTCAAGTTATTGAAGATGTTAAATTTTTGCCCAAAGTTTGTAATGAATATTTAGATAATTTGGTTGATGGAATTAAGGATAAGAATGATGATGATGGTGATGATAATGATAATGTTTATTCCAAATTAGGTTATAAGTATGCAGTTAGTTGTGGACGTGATAAATTAATTAAGTTTTGGAAGCTTCCTATACCTGATTTTAACCTAACAAATGGAGAGCCAATGGTAAATAGTTTAAATCCTTATGGTGAATGTATTTTAGAACTGAAAGGACATCAATCATGGGTTAGGAGTTTGGATGTACATTATAATGGTAAGATGTTGTTTAGTTGTTCTGATGATCAGACAATAAAAATTTGGGATTTGACTAAATTAAATAAATCAACAAATTCAATAACGCCAATGAAAACATTGAAGGGACATGAAAGTTTTGTTAATTTTATTACACTGGCTCAGCCTAAAGGTGATGAACTTATTGATGATAATATTAGATGTTATTTAGTTAGTGGAGGTGCTGATTATTTGGTAAATGTTTGGGTTTGAACCAAACTATTATTTTCTTCATATCTATTAATTCATTATACAATAAGTAATTTCCGTAAGAACTACTATTCGGTAAGAGATAATATATTCTTTATTCAATACACTTAAATTTGTTCAATTTATTTATCCAATTATTTGCACAATTCTTTGAGCAAAATCTTCTCTTTATTGTAACACATTTACTACCTTTTAAATCCCACCATTCTAAAATATCAGCCACCGATTCAATACATGGTTGATTACATGATCCACACGTTTCTCCATTGGTACCATAAATTAAAGAATTCATAGCACGTTTGTATATAAATTCATTTGTCGATTCTTTCCAGTTCAATATTTCGCTTTCAGATATTAAATACTTGGATATTTGTCTCAATGCTAATTCACTAAGTTTAGGTACAAATGGTATCCTCGATTCGATATAATTTTGTTTTTCCAACCTATATTTGAGTTTATTTTCACTTACTATGTCTGGATTACCCAAAGATATATCCTTGTTTTCCCGCCCAATTTTCTGAGTATCTATCTCCATTTTATCCCAATTGTTAGACGTACCATTATCATCATAACACATGTCTTGTAATGTTGTTAGACTTCTAGATAGAAGAGATGTGTGAACAGATTGTTTGCTTATTTGTTTATTACTTCTTAACCAATGTATCCTGCTAAAAAATTTAATTTGTTTGTCATCAGATAGAAAATCATCTGTTTTAAATTTGTTTGAATACAATCGTAATAGATTCTCATCAACACTATAATATTTATCAACTGATGTAAATAAAATCATTGGATTACCAGTAATTGCTAAAACTTCAAGGTTTTTCAAGTTGAGAATATTGTGAGGTAAAAATTTGAATTTATTCATTCCTAAATTTAATGATTTAAGATAAGTAGCCTTTTCAATATTACCAGATAATCTAGCAATTTTATTATTCCTTAAGGAAAGCATTTCAAGTCTTTCAATTAAAAAGACTTTTGGATTGATCGATCTTAAATTATTAAAGGATGCGTCAATATAAATAACAGGTTTGATAATACCCTCGTCTGTACAATCAAAGTAATTTTCTATATCAGATATTGAATCTGGTAATGATTTTAATGAAAAGTATTGCAAATTGAGTGTCAAGATTGGATTTTTCGGATTAATAGATTGTTCGAAAAACTCTTCCACAGTTTTACTCAAATTAGATTCCTGTTTTGCAGTATTTCTGACAACAAAATAACTTGGTTCGTCATATAAAGTTGGAGAGTAATTTTCTGGTAATTCATCTTTTTCAAGATTGTATCCAAATACGTGTCCATCTCTATCTATTGCAAAATCAATCTTGTAATCAGAATGTGGCACAATAGAAGTTTTTTTCAATTTCTTTTTCAATTTGGAGGAACTTTCTTCGTGGAAACTAATCATCTGTTTCTTACGAGTAGGTTCGGCAAATGTTGAACCTTGTCTCGAAAGAGGGTGAACTAGTTTTTTAAGACTAGGTCTTTGGAAAACGGAGTCTTTTTCAGATTGAGAAATGAGTTCTGATTGTGAGTATGGTAGTAGAGTTGGTGAAGATGGCATAGTTGGTTTTAATTTCATTTCAGTTCCAGTTCCATTATTAAATGATACCATATCATCGAATGCATCAGATCTTAAATGATCATGTTTATTCAATAAATTTGATTGTGGTTCTATTATGGGAGAGCTTGGCACGTCAAAATTCAATGGAATTATAGGATCACTACTAATAGGTACATTGTTTGATTGTTCATCCATCACCGTGCTTGAAGTGTTATTATGGTGGTTTCGAAAATTGAAGTAATTGGTAGTGACTGAACCGTTATTATCCTGTAACATTGAAGAGGAACTATTCAACGAACGATAAAAAAATTGACCCGTTTCATCATTGATAGAACTAGGGGTATCCCTTGTTGATACTTTACTAAGTGGGTATTCGTTTGTATCAAAATGGATACCATCACTGAGATCATCAATATTATCCAATGAGTGTCTTCGTGATACTTTGGATTCTTGAGATGTTGTAATTTCAAGAGGGGGTGTTTGTTCGTCAACACGAGATTTGACAAATGCAAAGGGGAGTAGTGGGCCTGGCATTGGCTCTCACGGGTATTTTGCTTGAAAAAGGAAATAATACGGGTAATGACAAAGTACTAATCTAATAAACGACTACTCAGGTTGAAAAGATCAACAAAATTGAATATTTTGCAATTTTTTGGCAGATTACTAAGATGTGAGGATACGCGTGATTGATTTTGACCAAGATTAATTATAACGATAATTGTCGATATCGGGCTTAGATTTATTTAAAATTAATGGAGGGTATTAGGGGATATTACACATGCATAGAAAAACTTTATAAAATCAACATTACTATAGTTATATCTCCACCACCTTAGGAGGGGTGAATATCATTGCACACGTAAGTCTTCTTCTGTGACGATTTTTTGGCTCACGTTCTTTTAATTCACGTTGTTTTAACTCGTGTTCTTTTAACTCGTGTTCCTTATTTGAATTTGAATTTGCATTTGAATTTGAAGATTCTGTTGATGGATTTGGTTCTGGGATGTGGGTAATTATTTCAGAAATGGAAGAATCTGGAGATGGCTCCGGGTCTAAGTGAGGTATATGATAAAACTTGTTATTATGATGAGATTTCAGACGTTCAAGATGCATGTGTTTTTCAAAATCTTTAGTTTTTGAAACAATTTGAGAACTTATCTTAGAATTTATTTGATTAAATTCATCTTCAATTGGTAAAACACCATTGAGTTTTTTCAAATTATTTCTGAAAAACACATGACGCATTTCAGGACTTGAGAAATGCCTCGTCTTTCCTGTGTAATTTGAATCATTATTTAATTCACAAATTGAAGCATCTTCAGAATCGGAAACAGCATTTTCAGAAGTCAATGAAGGGTCTTCTTTGTCAATAAGGTTGTCAAGAGCATTTTTTAGTTGTTTCGGTTTGTAATATACCAATGAGCCAATCATTGGAATGGAACCTCTTTTGGGTAATCTGTGCAAAGGGTTCGGGGAATGAATATCAAAGTTGTGGTGTGTATAATCGCTATGGCCAATTTGTAGTTGATCTATATCATCCAGCGATGAGCTTCTATATATGTGGAAATCATGAGCTAGTGGACTTGAAGTATTGCTTGTATTAGATTTATTAATTGAAGGATCTTCTAAACATTCCATGCTCTTTGTATGGTCCATCTCCATACCTAAATCGTTTGGGGTAGCAGAAACAGGGACTGGCAGATGCGTCTGGTCTACCACCATGAGTGATACTCTTTTCGGGGATGTTGGGGAGTGCATTTTTGATGATGTTAGGAAGGCAAAGAAAGATACTACAACTGATGATGAGCTAAACTAAATGAGAATGCCCCTGTGTAGATATACAATTTACAATGTAAAAAGGGGGGGGTTTCAGCAGCCTGGAAAGAAAAAGTCGTATTACCTGATATTTTTCCCACAATAATCGCCGTCTCCGTTCCGCTACGCATGAAGAAATTAAATGCCCCATCCCCCGCAAAATTAAAATGTTTGAATGCGGCCGCGGTGATGGGACTTTCCCTGTTGTTGTTGTTGTTGCTGCTTCTGCTGCTGCTGCTTCTTTTTATCATGTTATTGAGTGCACACTCCCTTTCTTTGGGTCTCCACTGCAGGCGATGTGGACTGGTTTGCCCTGTGGTACTACACAGCAAGAGCTTGCGATACAAACCACAACCAGACGCATCGACTTGTAAAAAGGGTCTCGTGAGAGCCAAAAAAAAAGAAACTGCAAACAGAGCCTCCTAATTTTCCCTCCCACCCTTTTTGGGTTGCTCTTGCAAAATATCGGCCTTTTAGGGCTATCTAGTGACTTGTTTCATTGGGCCAGATCAGTATCGCCGCATTTTTCCTTTTTTTTCTTGTTGTCCTTTGGTCTTTTTCTTTTTGGGCGGTGGGGTATGTACTACCCTGACTTTCTGCCGTACGTAAATGTAACAGAACAAGTTGTAGATCAGATCATATCTAAATGTTGTACAGACTAGAAGTGTCATTTGCAAAAAATATTGATGCCAAGCCTCATTGTTGACACCTGTACACCGTTCCTATGTTTTGTGTTTTGTTGTGTTTTGTGTTGTGTGCATGCTATGTTTTTCATTTCACGTCGGCTTTTTCGCAATTTTGGTATGCCCTAACGGGAGGTTGAAAGAGAGAGAGGGCTTTCGCTTTTTTTTTGTTTCTCGTTTCTCGTTTCTCGTTTTTTGGAACAGTGATTGATGGCTTCCCTGATGCAACATAATGCTGGAAAAGGGCAACAGAAGAATCAGTTTGCCAAAAACAAAAAGGGTTCATTCATTAAATAAATGGACTCTCAAATAGCCAGCTTTGAGTCCTGGAAAGCAGAACTTGTCTATAATAATGACTCCGATGCAATTGACAATTCTTATCAGGCGGTTCAGGCATTGGTTTTCCAAAAGCTAACGGAAATTCATCAACATTTACATTCAATTTCTGAATCAATTGATCCATCATCTAATGACCATCTTTTATATATACATGTTCAATTGAGTTCCTTTGTAGATCACATTTTGATTACATATCCTAAATCAAAGGAAATCAAATTTTTATCTACAAATATTATGAACTTATTATCCAAAACAATCTCATACAACTTATTACTATTGATGAAAAATGGTCATGAAAAGTTTAATATTTCATTGATTGATTTAGTTAATAAATTGATAACTCCACTAATGCAAAATGTAAAGAAACTTTCAATGTCGAAAAATTGGTATTCTTCTATCAAACATTTATCTGTCATCATTTTAAAATTTATATTCACAAATTTTAATGGATTTTTAAATAATCTGAAAAACTCATTAACAACTTTAATTTATAAACATCTCTCAAAGGCTAATGATTCTTACAATTCTTCAATAGAGTCAGGTAGTTTTAAATCAAATTATTTCTCGGATCTAACTCATTTGATTGACATTATTTTAACTCATGATAACTCAAATAATGTATTAGATGATAAATTATACAATAGACTTTTCAAATTACATAAATTTATTACTCAAAGAAATAATTCATCGAAATCAGCAATTTCAAGTAATTCTAATTCAATTATTTCTTCTTCCTCAAATATTTCAAAATCAAATATTAATTTAAATTCATCTACATCAACAAACTCTGGTGGATCGAACTCAAATTCAAGTACCCTTTTACAATCCTCATTTTATACTTATCCACTCATTTCAGTAATACATTCACATTCTATTATAATCTCCATTTTAAAATCAGATATGCATATTGCTTCCATAACTTCAAATAAAAAATCGGGTTTATCATCTTCTAAATATTTATCTTCTTTAAAGGAAAATATTAATCAATTATTTTCTGAAATGGATACTGATCATAAAAAATTAAAACTTGCATTGACCAAAAACTTGTCTGATTTATTGGTTTTCACGTTTATTGTTTTCGGTTATAATATTAATGAAATCGATAATGCATTGAATTCATGTTTATCCATTCTTTTAAATGAATACAAATGTTCAAAAACGTCATCCAATTTGAAATCATCAATTCTTGAAACTATTATCCAATTTATTTCAAAGTTGAATTTATACTATCAAACTGATAGAGTTCAAATATCTAAATCTTCTTCTTCTGTTAATTTTGTTTCACTTAAACTTTTTGATATTTTGAATATCATATACACTAATTTATTTGATTTATCTTCAACTTTTGCATCATCAGAAACATCATCTAAATCAAATAAAAAGGATACTTCAAATGATATAAATTCAGGAAATAACATTTTAATAGACAATTCTATATCCATGAATTTTGCAATTAAGACATTGAATCATTTGAATTTACTTCATAAATTCATTATTAAAGAATTAGACAATGACGTTAATAAGTTAATTCTTCTTTCTAAACTTATCTTGGGCAATTCATCTGTTGAATCAAATATTAAATTTAAATGCTTAGATCAAGTAGTGAATCCAAAAAATACTGATGAAATTTTAAATGTCTGGTATGCTTCAAATTTATTATCATTTTCTCAACTCCTAATTGAAAGTCTGAATGAGTTTATTTTGTCCGGTCATGGTAATTTATCAACAAATGATATGGATATGGATATTACTACACAAATGATCAATAAAGTGAAAAGTCTCACTTTGAATAAAAACTTTAGATTACGTGTCACTGCATGTGAAACATTGGTTAAATTATTGAAAATCAAACCGGAACAGAGCTTTGAGATAATGAATAAAGCTTTAGCTGATTTGTCAGGATCATTCCAAAATAAAACTTCTCAACAACGTCAACAAGGGAATACATTTAATGGCAATTACTCTAATGCTTATTTGGTATCTACAATTCTATCATTTTCTTCTCAAGAATATATCACTTCAGATTTTATATTAGAAGCATACTCTTTATCGTTAGATCATTTGAAAAAATTTAATACATCAGTCGTATCTACAAATCTATTTGGATCGAATAATAATGAGTTTTCAATCACAAACTTTGATTATGAAAGACAAATTGTTTCTTGGATTTTGTTACTGGGTATATTCAATTATGTATCAAATGATGATAACATGAAATCCAATTATGTCTTTTTACAAAACTCAAGTCAATTCTTAGTCCTTTGGAAAAATTTGCTAGCTCATTCATTACCAAATGGATTTTTGAAAATTGAGGCAAGTTCAAAAACAATCACTAATTTAAGTGAAATAATGAAAATTATTGAGATTAAAAACCAATCATTGGTCTGTTTGATTGCTTATATTAGTTTTTTGAACTTGAATGATGCATTTTTTGATGAAGACTTGGTTAGGCAATTGAACCAAATATTATCGAAAGCATATGGGTTTGTCAGCACGTTGGTAAATGAATTGAAACATTTGAAACAGGTTCCTGAATATTTATTTAATTCTATTGCTGGTAGTAAGTTGAGAATTTTTGAGGCTTATCTAAAATTGTTACCTCACTTAAACATTAAAAACGAAATAAGTTCGTCTATGTTGATTGAAATTGTAAAGAATTTTTGTGATATTGAAAAATTCAGATATCAATTCAAGGATCCTTATGGGAAATATATCAAAACTTCTAAAAAAAAGGTTTATGTCAACTCCATCTCAGAGTACACAATTTATTATGTTGATGATGATTTATGGTATGGATTAACAAGTAAATTCAACAATTTTAAAGTTGATGAATTAATGATTAAAGATAAATCTAAGGAAGTGAAAAATAACCAAATAGCATCTGATATTGACCTGGTTCCATTGCATAATCAATTTCTCATTGAATCATCACATTGTCAAAGTGTTTATTCAAATATTACCTTTTTCGATGATACTACTGAATCAAGAAACTTGAATTTTCTCAATCATTCATTACTACATGATTCGTTTCTGTTGTTATACAATAATTCATATAACATCGGTTATACTGATACAATGAAGTATCCTGTTCCAACAGATACTATGACTGTTGATACATCAATTGAATTATTTGCAATCTCGTTCCTCCATTTATCATCAAAAATACAGTTATCAGTTTTAGAATCAATTAGAAGTTTTATTTTTTATCAATCGAAAGAAAGTAAATCGGTTAGTAACAATATCAATAGCAATAAGAAAACTTCTTTGACTGAAGAGTCTGAAGAAAGTAAAATCAAACTAGAATTTTCTTTAAATTTGAGGAAACGTGCAATTTCTATAAATTGTTCAATTGCAATTCATAGTCTCTTAAATTATATGCTGAGATATAACTTAAATCACAATGAGAAAATTAGATTACATAAAGATGTTGCTAATTTGATAGTTGAAACTTTGAAAAATATTAATTTTGAGGATATTTATTTAGTTAATTTAAATTCTGAAAGTATTGGTATTTGCTGTTCACTTGTCGATGACAAAGATACTCAGGAAGAAGTATTGCATAATCAAGTTGCAATTTTTTTGAATTCTATTGCCGAAAATTCGAATCCAAATATAAGAGCTTTCAATATTAGAACTTTGGCAAATATAACCAAACATTCAAATATTATCAATACTGCGAAAATTATTAATACCATTTTAACATTATTGTTAGACCCACATCCGATTGTTCATTCAGCTACATTAAATGCTTTGGATGTCTTTTTGAATGGAAAGTCTAATGTTGAAGTTTCCAATGAATTAGCCTACAAGATACTTAACAGCTTTCAAAAAATTTGGTTGAGTGATGATTTTGGTTTAAGATCAAGCACTACAATCATTTCAAACGTTAATTTTAGAGAACACAGTAATTCTGTCAATTTAATGGCCAAAATTATGAGATCATTGGTAGATATAGCTGGACCAATGATTAGGTTGTGGGATGTTGAGCTTAAGCAGTTGTTGAAATCCTTATTGTTTAACTTGCAAACATTAGTTACATTTGATTTTGAAATATTAATAAGAGAATTTTTGAAAATTTTTGAAGATTTATTAGTTTATGATAAGTCAATTATTGATTTAAGAAATTATAAAATATTAACTAAACTACTCATAATTAATAACTTCAAGATTGGTGTAAGTGGACACTCCTTGAGTAATTTACCATTTGATGATGAGTATGACAACGAAAGCACAATTGAATGTTTCCCATGTACAACAAGTTTCAAATTGCTGAACATGTCACTAGAGTCGGCATTTCAATTATTCAAATTACAAAATGAAGAGAACAATGTTATTGATTATGATTTTGAAAACTTGCTTTGGTTGGCATTGGAAAGTGATCCAGATAATGTATCAATAAAAAATATTATTACTATATTGATGGAAGATTCGTGTGATTCAAGTTTAAATAATAAGGCTGAATGGTATATGAAGTTAATTAAATATTTTAATATCACGAAAACTGAACTTAACCGTCCATTGTTAAGAATTTTTGAAAAGAGAATAAATAATGGTGGAATGTATTTCCGTTCGCCTTTAACCTCAACAAATGGAAAAATAAATAATGACAAAAATCAAAAGGTTGAATCAAATAGTAAGAAATCAAACATTGTGAATGATCCATCTAATGATATAAATGATGAAGATAAAGAAACATTGACATCTGAACAACCATTGCCCACTTTAAATGGAAGAACTAAAGATGAAAATTTGAAAAATCATAGAACTTTAAACAATGGTGACGATGATGATGATGACGATGATGATGATGATGATTACAATGGTGTCATGGCAATGGATAATGATGAATTAGTTCATATATTAGATCTATCTAACGAGCAAATAAATTGGAAGTTTAAGTTGTTTATTCTAAAGATGTTGAACAAATTGCTGTCATACTGTGATTCAGATATTAAATTCAAGTTATTTTTATCAAAGAAAATTCCAGAATTTGTAAGAATTTCTTTTATTTCATCAGTTTCTAATTTAATCTCATTGAGAGTTTTATCATTGAGATTGCTTGGAAAGGTTATTGAACTTTACTCCGATATGAGAGATCCATTATATCCTGATGTTTCAATTCTTGACTCGCAACAAGCACAGATAATGAGTACTATAACTCCATCTTTCAATAAAGAGTCGAATGTTGAATTGGCAGGTGAAGGTATTGTTTTAGCATCCAAATTTATTAGTAGTAACATTATCGATGTTTCTAAAACTGGTCGTATTATCAAAATTTTAACTTCATCTTTGGAAGACATTGCTAATAATATCAATAAGACATCAACTGATAGCAGTAATAAAAAATTAATGAGTGTTGGTGATATTGATATATTAACCAAAAAATCGGAAAATAAAATCAAAATTTATGTTTTACAAGCTTGGTCCAAAATATTAATACTAAACGAAGCTAATAAAAACTCCAATAATTCAATTGATCAATTATTAAATACGTATATAAAAGTTTTAATATCTCTGTGGGTATATTCCATTAGAGAATTTTCAATGTTGAAATATGCAAAAAGTGAGTACATCAAGACTTATAATTCAAACGAAGGTTTAAGTCTTGAAATTTATGAAAGTTGTTGGATTGACTATGTTGAATCATTATCTATTACTATTGAAAATAAGGAATATTATATATATTTGAATGAAATACTAGGAGATGATATTGGTAAGTTATTCATGAATGTTTTTGGATTATGTTTAGAATATTTGGTAAAAAAATCAAATAAAAATAGTTTAGGTGAAGTGAATGATGATATTAGGGTTTTGAAAACATTGAAAAGATTATTCAAACTGCCGTTATCAATCAAAATTTTATTCAATGATTATATTTTCAGTGAATTTATTGATATTATCAATAAATTAATTATTATTGCCTCAGATATTCAAGAGGTTGAAATTTTGAGTAATATTGACGAATTGGTTAGTAATATTTTCATTGATTACTTTAACAAATTAAAGATAAACAATAAAGAAGAAAAGTCAATTGAAGAAATTTATTCTGATTTTGATAAATTATTTGAGTTATTAAGGTTAGTTATTAAAATTATCAATACGAAATTGAAGTTTATTGGAGAAAAGGAAATTCTAGAAGAATCAAGTAAAATAGTGTTAGATGATACGTATATTATCATCATAAAAAAATGTTTCTCCTCATTCATTGAAATGATTAACTTACTACCAAAGCCAATACAAGTTGACTTATATTGCAATTTATTATATATGTTAATTCTTGTTCATGAGTTCAATAATTCACAATTGATCACCATTCTTTTACCAGTGTTTCAAAAATGTTTGAATAATTATAAAGCATTGATTGGAGAAGAAGAAAGTGATAACCACAAAAAAGAGAATTTGGAAAATATTTTCAAAATATTAAAGATTGATCCTACTACAAAAGAGGATCAATTGCTAACATTTATAATATTAAAGACTTTACCACAAATTAATATTGATGAAGAGGACATTGTGAAGATAAATGATATCATAGTTGATGGATTAAAATCTAATGAAAGTAGCATGATATCATTATCAGTTCAAACAATCAAATCTATAATTAATAAAAGTACAGCTGAGGGAATCAACAATTCATCCATGATATTGAAAGGGTTGATACCACGATTAATTGGTTTAATTACTGATGAAGCAAGCGAAATGAATGAACCTAGGTTAATTGTTGAAATATTAGTAACATTTGTGAAACAACTAGCGAGTAATGAAATTGAAGATGATGAAAGGGTTGAAGCTAGTTTCGAGCTGGTATTGCCATTACTTGTATTTTTCCAGATGAAGATTGGTTATGACGAATATATTCATGATAAAATCTTAGAATTAATCGAAATCAGTCCAAAAACATTCAAGAAAATTATACAAAAAAGTGATGATGAATTAAAGGATAAAATTGAGAAATTAGTCAATGTGACTGGCAAAAATGATGTTGAGGGGGGTGAAACTGAGGGAGCACATATTGAGTTGAAGACATTGGGATAATTGTATAAAACTGTAAAGTTAAATACTGTTACGTAATACAATAATTGATACTATTTTTTTTCACGACATGATTTATGTCACGATAATGACGAACACACTAATGAAATTATTGTGGAAACTCCCAAGAAACTATACTAGGTGACTGATAAATTTTTTTATTAATGAAGTGAAATGAATTACTGATTATGATGTTCTATATATTTTAAACATCTTTGTAAACATCGAAAAGAATTATAAAAAGTTTTTTTTTTTTTTTGAATTATTTATTATTATAAAAAGAAATTAAATACAGATTACCTTTAGATTTTTCTTGCAAGGTTGACATCAGAAAATTCAGCAACACCAACATATTTGGATAAATGGAAATCTAATGATCCCTTTAAACATTCCAGATTTTTATATAAACCTGTAAACATTTCGTTACCATTTGGATTTTTGATTCCATACATTTGCATTAATTTTCTATTGAGTTCAATTACCGATAAATCTTTTTGTAATTCGAACCAAGGATTAATTATAAAATTTTGTAAGAAATCATCAAAATTGTAAAATGATTCAAATCCATAAGATGATTTCAAATTTAATGTAGATTCAGATTTTAAAATTTCCCAAGTATTAGAATCTAAATTTTGTGATGAAACAATATAATCACAGTGTGAAATTTCAAATGGAACGGGAGATGAAGAAGTTGAATTAATCAAATTATCAAATGAATAAACTGGGAATTCATGGTAATCACCAATTGAATTATATGGAGTTGTGAATTTCAAACGTTGGTTGTTGTTAAGGAAAAATGAAGATGGGAAATTTTCAACTTGATCATCAATACAAATATTTTGAATTATTGGTGAGAAATTATTATCAGTTGTTGTATCAGACAAAAATTTGAAAATGGAAGTTGAAGCTGATTGTGTAGATGTTAAGTTATTAACTCTTGAAGCAAATAAAAAGATTGAAATGGTGACCAATGAGAAGTTGAGAGTTTTTTTCAATAATTTGAAAAAAGATGAATTTGAACAAGAAGAAATATATTGAGCAAATGAAATTGAAATCAAGTGGTAGATTGGATACATTGAAGATTGACTGGTTGGTGTTTGATATGAAAAGAATAGTACATAAATGACCAAAGGCATTTTGTAAATGATGAGTTGATATTTATTGAAGTTTGTAAATAAATTCAAAGCAGCCAAAATGAAAAACACATTTTGATGTAAAAGTAATTCTTCAATGTAGAAAGTTGAGAAATTGTTAAAACTGAAAGAAGAAATTGAGTTATAAGCAACATATGTGATCTTGGAATAAAATAAGGAGTCGATTTGGGAGATGAAAAAAGCAATAAAGAACAGACTACTTAACGTTGACAATGAATAAATCATGAAAGTTTTAGCAATACTATAGTTATTCTTTAAAATTGATTTTGGTGAGTATTTAAGAGATTTGACAATAGTATAAGTAGAAAATGGTAAGACCAATAATAATGCTGATGGATAAGAAGTAAATGTTGCAATTGATGTTAATAAGGTTGCAATTGTATAATATTTGTTAATTAAAGGAATTGAGACTCTGTAAATGTTGAGTAAAACCTTTGTTCTTGAAGCAAGATCATCTAATAATTTTTTATCATCATCATTAGAATCATCATTATTTGAAACGTTAATTTTTTTTTCTAAATTAACCAATTCATCATCTATACTAGTAATAAATTTTTCTGTATTGAAGAAGGCAATTATGTAGTTTGTGGAAATAATTGACAATAATAAAGTTAAAGAGGATGGTAAAATGGAAACAGATGCTTGATACATACCAGGAGATAAGATCTGAGCTAAAAGAAACCAAAATTTCATATTTTTATTAAGGAAAGAAAGTGTCTTTGATAATTTGATTTCTGATAAAGTGAACAAAAGTGCCAAAATGATTTTAATTGAGTATAACAAGACATATGGTTGAACGTTAAAAAATTTGATTGGATAATGAAGCACTGAAAATGGAATCAAATATACGTAAGAACCTGACGCTGCAGGGGAATCATAGAGAGGCGATTGTTTTCCAAAGAGCCTAGTTAAAAAATTGAGTGGTTCCCAGTAGTTATACACTTCATTGGGGTCGTTCAAAGGAGCATAAACGGCCGCATGCAGACGAGTAGCCAATAGAGCTGAGTTGAGTACGTAGTCCATTGTGAAAAAACGTGTTTAAATAAGCACCTAATTTACTGGTTAACAGAGTTTCATAATTAAAGATCAATCCAATCGGTGCAGACGTTTTATTTACTTATTTACTTATTTACTTATTTTTTTTTAACGGTACATTACGTAATCCACAAAAAAATTAGGAAAAAAGAGAGAGAAAGTCGCGTCGAATAAGAGGGGTTTAAGATTGGTAGAATTTGAGAAGGTCTTCAGCTTATGATGAATGCATACATGCCATTCATATATCATAATCAATATTAGTTGCAGCAAAGTTGGTCTGTAAGATGGAAAGAACGGAGCAGGGGTTGATAAAAGGCCAGTTCTTTGCCTTTTTGGAATTTCTTTTGGAATTTTTTCTATCTTTGAATAATAAATAACTATAAAACTATAAAACTAAAAGCAGAGGAGGGAATCCAGCCTAGTTGTATCTGTCCTTGGAATTAGCGTTCCACAGCAAACCGTCTTTATCGACTTGCTTACCAACAAGAACTGTGTTAGGAGGATGGAACTCGTTCTTATCAGCATAGGTGTGCTTGACTTCCCACCATGGGACGTCCTTCATAATTTCAGCTTCTCTGTTGTAGTATGCAAGAGATCTTCTGAGCACATCTCTATCTTGTTCGGCTTGCAGTAAAGGCAAGATTGCAATACGAGCCTGGAGTTTCTCACGTGCAATTTCTTGTTGTTCTCTGTTTCCTTGAATCACTTTGTAGAACCCATAGGAAGACATTGCAACAAGCATACCGAGCCAGATGGAAGGCCTAAAACCTCTGGAAGGCACATTTCTCTTCCATTGGATCTTGTCGTAACCCTGTGTTGGAGGAAGGTCTTGGTGGTGAGCCATTGTGTTGGTGTTCTGTTGCCAAATGAAGCGGGGAGTGAGAGAGTTTTATCAATTCTTTACTGTACGGGGATTTCATGATAAAATTAATGTGAGATTTTAAATTTTCCCCTTCTTTGAAAAGGGGGAAAATTGCGGTGCACGGAAAACCGAATGTTAAACCGCAGTCAGTCTTTCTTGTTAACAACTAACAATGACAGTCAAACTAACCTCAAAGACACAAGCAGAAGATCTCGTTGCCAAATACGAGACATTCCTATTCGACTGTGATGGTGTTGTCTGGATTGGCAACAAATTGCTTCCATCTGTCAAGGAAACTCTGCAATTGCTGCAATCTAAAAACAAAAGACTTATCTTTGTTTCAAACAATAGTACAAAGTCTCGTTCTGATTACATCACTAAACTGTCAGGCTTTGGAGTCAATGAAATTTCACTCGATCAAATCGTCAATTCCGCTTACTCCACCGCCATCTACATTGACAAAGTGCTTAAATTGCCTGTTTCAAAGAAAATTTGGGTGCTCGGTCAATCCGGTATTGTCGATGAATTACAAAATCTTGGCTATCAAACTCAAACATTTACTGATT
The DNA here is from genome assembly GCA_030570355.1 of Pichia nakasei. Taxonomy (NCBI): domain Eukaryota; kingdom Fungi; phylum Ascomycota; class Pichiomycetes; order Pichiales; family Pichiaceae; genus Pichia; species Pichia nakasei. The sequence continues at coordinate 135,914 of JAJLVL010000013.1, forward strand.
TAAAATCAAAATTCACTGATGATGAACTTCATATGGACAATATTGCTAATTTAGTTGATCCAGAAATTGGTTGTGTTGTTGTAGGACTTGATTTCGATTTAACTTATTTGAAATTATCTGTTACTTTACAACATTTACTCAATAAGGATATTCCTTTTATTGCAACCAATATTGATTCAACTTTCCCATTTCAATCCACCAAGCTCCCTGGTGCAGGATCCATTGTGGAAATTGCATCATTTGCAAGTGGAAGACAACCTGATGCCATTTGTGGTAAGCCAAACAGTGGTATGATGGATTCTATTCTTATTAGTAACAATTTAGACAAGTCAAAGACTTTGATGATTGGAGATCGTGTCAATACAGACATGAAGTTTGGTGCAAGCAATGACATCGACACATTGCTTGTTCTTACCGGTATTGAAGTAGAAGAAACTGTTTCCAATAATCACCCAGATGTCACTTACTATGCCACCAAACTCGGTGACTTGTATGACCTGCAAGCGTGAATAAATAATGTATAGTTTATAATAGTAATAATTAAACTTTTACACCTAAATTTTTTGACTAGAAAAAATTGATAATTTCGCACTTCTCTCCTTAATGCATCTTATAATTCGACTTGTTCTGGAACCCTGTCTTGATAGACTTTTGCACGTGAGTTTATCTATTTCATTATTCTCGTGCTTCATATAAACCAATGTCCGTAACACAAGAAACGCTCGAGTCATCTGAACTCATAAACTGGACAATTTTCCAGGAACTTTTATTGATGGATGAAGATGAAGAAGGTTTTGCATTAAGTTTGGTTGAAACTTTTGTACAGCAGGCTAATGAAACATTTGTTAAAATTGAAGACTTATTAAAAGATCCAAATGTTGAAAATTTAGAAAATTTATCACAATTAGGCCATTATTTGAAAGGTTCTGCAGCTGCCCTTGGATTACAAGAAGTTCAAAATCAATGTGAGAGAATTCAAAATTACGGTAAAAAGGATCCATTTGAGAATGATTCAATGGCAATCTCTGCTAAATCTATAGATGATTGGTTCAATTGTGTCGATGAAGCATACAAACAAACGAAAATATATTTTGATCAAAGTAAAGATCTACTGTCGAAATATTTCCAATCAGAACTATAACAATATTTGTTAATTGATTAACATTTTATTAAATAGTATACATCAGCTTTACATAAATAAATAAATAAATAAATAAGTAACACACAGTCTAAGCTTCATTTGGTTTGACGTTACTCTCGATGTAAGAGTAGACCACAATCAAAGAAAGGGATAAGATACCAAAGTAAATACACAGTGTGTTAAGTTGGGAGTCTGTGATCATTTGCCTGTTGTAGAAGGGTTGTTGGTCTATAATGTTCGGGCCTTTCGTTCCCTCCGTATTCATGATTTTAATTGAAGCCAGCGTGTACAGAGCGGAAATTATGACATAATCGGAAAACAAAAATCCCCCCCATATAATGAACAGTGCAGCGACGCGTCTGCACGTCGACGCGCCGAGAAACTTCTGGGGGAATGGGAGACGCGCAAGAGGACCGGAGAAGCGGAGTATTCCAAAAGAGGGCCTTGTTCCCGAGACGGTCAAATGTGGTAATTATTCATCTGACATGGAAGTTGATGAGTTAACAGAGTCCCCAAACAGGGTGAAATTCGAAGTTTCCTCCATAGAAGATAATGTACACCTTTTCTCTACTATGAGTTTCTTTACTTCTTCTCTTCTATTAAACAAGTACTCTATTTACTAACCATGTCCGCAAGAAAACTCACTTTCATTCCAGGCCCAATCGAATTCTCCGACAATGTCCTTAAGGCAATGTCAACTCCTTCCCAAGCTCACACTTCACCTGAATTCATCAAGGTTTTCCAATCTGCTCTTCATAAAAGTAGAAAAATGTTTGAATCTCCTGTAGAATCCCAATCTCAACCATTTGTTTTATCAGGTTCTGGTACTTTAGGTTGGGATTTATGTGGTGCCAACTTCATTTCAAATCCAGATGAAAATGTTCTTGTTTTATCAACAGGTTTCTTCTCTGATTCTTTAGCAAATTGTCTTAAGATCTATTCAAACAATGTTGATGTACTTGAAGCACCAAACTTTGGGGACTCAACTGATTTGAATCAATTAACTGAAAAATTAAATGAAAAATCATATAGTTTAATTACAATCACTCAAACTGATACTTCTTCAGGTGTTTTACAAAATGTTGAAGAAATTTCCAAAATTATTAAAAAATCACAACCAAATGCTTTAATCATTGTTGATGCAGTTTGTGCTACTGCTTGTGAAACTCTTAAATTCGATGATTGGGGGATCGATTATGTTTTAACTGCTTCTCAAAAGGCAGTTGGTGTTCCATCTGGTTTATCAATCTCAATTGCTTCAAAAAGAGCAATTGATATTGCTAATTCAAAGGAAAAACCTAGTGCTTTCTTTACAGATATGAAAAGATGGATTCCAATTATGCAAGCTTATGAATCTGGTAAAGGTGCATATTTTGCTACTCCTGCTGTTCAATTAATTCATGCATTAGATGTATCATTAGATGAATTATTATCAGTTGGAAATCAAACTATTGATGAAAGAATTGAACAACACAAAATTGCTTCTGATAATTTCAAAGATAAATTAATCAATGAATTAGGTCTTAAATTAGTTCCAACTTCACTTGATTTTGCAGCTCATGGTTTATCTGTTGTTTATTATCCAGAAGGTATCAAAGGTGGTGATCTATTAGGTAAAATGGCTGAAAATGGATTTACTATCGCTTCTGGTATTTATAAAGATTATAAGGATAAATATTTTAGAATTGGTCATATGGGTGTTGCTGCAGTTGGTGAAAGAAAGGAAGAATTAAACCAATGTTTTGAAGCACTTAAATTATCCTTATCTCAATTAGGTTATGAAAAATAACTATAATTTTCTACTATATCACTATTAGAAATAGACTTATATACATATATAGGTAACAATATCTGCATTCTTTTTTAAAAACTTCCTCTTAATTTATTTGTTATTGTTAAATTTTGATAAATCTTCAAAATTATATGCAAATTATTCTCTTTTGAAAAAAAACGGGGAGGCTCAATTAACTGATCCAAAGTCGTAAGTCTCTCATAATCTTTTCACGTGTTACCCAATTGTTGTATTTGAAAATGGTTGATGAACATTTATATTTAGATTTTGTAATGGTTTTGATCGTATCATAACATATTGTATCGTAAGATAAAGGTTGTTGAAACCAACAAAATTATTAAAGCTTGATTTTAATCCACTGGGTATTGTTTCCAGTGGTTGTAAATAATTGGTATAATTACTGATTACTGTATAATTCTTGTACTTGAATATCATTTAGTAAATTATTGTTGGAGGAAGCCACTCCTATTGAGAACTTCCTCCTAATATAGTAGGAATAAGTTAATTGAAGTCACTCTCTTCATTCTTAGTAATTTCCAACATATTTAAGGGATCCTGAGTTTATTCTAATTATTGGCGAATCATATAATTGCTGATATAGAATTGAAATTGGAATTTGTTTAAACGAATCGATTACTTTTGACAATTTGTGAACCAATTTGAATTTATATTTGAAAAAAAAATATTGAATACATGATATTTTTCAACACTTGGTTGTACAAGAAGAATTTTTTTTTTAAAAGAAAATCATAAACAGCGTTGAAGACCGGATTATATAGAAAATGTAATGTAAATAATTATATATAAAATGAAGGGTAAAGCATATAATAATAGTGATGATAATAATAATAATGATCATAAGAATTTAACGTATGTTGAAATGTTAAATTAAGATTAAGAAAACTTAAGTTGGAATTAAGTTGATAATGGGAAAGCACCTGCCCAGTTAGAAATTTCAGTCTTTAAAGCATCTAATTCTGGGGAACCTTCAGCAATAGTTCTCTTGAAATCCTTCAATTTGTTTGCTTCAATTGGTAATTCAGATTGAACTTTCTTTGCATATTTAACAGATGTATCAATATAATATGCAATTTTGGCAAAATCTTCTTCAGATAAACCTCTAGTTGTCATTGCAGGTGCACCAATTCTAACACCACCTGGAACCAAAGCTGATTTATCACCTGGAATGGAGTTCTTGTTAAGTGCAATATTGATCTTTTCACAGACTGCTTCAACTCTAGCACCATCAATACCTTTATCCTTTAATGAAACTAAAACCATATGGGAATCAGTACCATTAGAAACTAAAGAATAACCTAATTTCTTAAATTCATTTTCTAAAACCTTAGCATTCTTTAAAACTTGTTCTTGATATTCTCTAAATTCTGGAGTTGCAGCTTGCTTTAATGCAGTTGCTAATGCAGAAATAGTATGGTTATGTGGACCACCTTGATGACCTGGGAAAACAGAAAAGTTAATTGGGTTTTCTAAATCATAGTAAATTTCCTTACCAGTCTTTGGATTAATTGATCTAACACCTTTTCTAAAGAAGATCATTGCACCTCTTGGACCTCTTAAAGATTTGTGAGTAGTAGTTGTAACAATATCAGCATATTCGAAAGGAGATGGAATGACACCTGCAGCAATTAAACCTGAGATATGTGCCATATCAACAACCAAATAAGCACCAACTTTATCAGCAATTTCTCTCATTCTCTTGTAATCAATTAATCTACAATAAGCAGAAGTACCTGCAACTAAAGTCTTTGGTCTGAAAAGAATTGCAGTTTTTTCCAACATATCATAATCAATTAAACCAGTACTTAAATCAACTCTATATGGCATAGTTTCAAAATAAGTTGAAACTGCTGAAATTTTTCTAGTATCAGTTTGATAACCATGAGATAAATGACCACCATGAGGTAAATCAAGACCCATTAATCTATCATGAGGTTTCATAATTGCTTGATAGACTTCTAAGTTTGCAGGAGAACCGGATAATGATTGAACATTAACCCCCCACTTCTCAGGATCTAAATGGAATGCCTTTAAAGCTCTTGCTTGACATAATAATTCAATTCTATCAATATGTTCATTACCACCATAATATCTTGCACCAGGGTAACCTTCTGAATATTTATTACACATTGGAGTTCCTAAAGCATCGAAAACTGCAGTAGAGGTGAAATTTTCGGAAGCAATTAAATCAATAGAGTGCTTTTGTCTATCAATTTCATCTTCAATAATTTGTGCAACTTCAGGATCGGTTTCCTTTAAATGGCCTGAGACCATTGCTCTATGTGCTGGGGATAACGCGTCGTGGGACATGTTTGTTGTTTAGTTTAAGGTTGTTGAAAGAGGAAAGAAACAAAAAAAGGTAATTAAAAATAAAGATTTTAAAAGGGAGGGGGAAGGTCTATTTATCAAATTATAATAAGTACCGAATTTAATGATTCTGAGCAGGTTTTATAGATTATGTGTCAATTATTTCATCAATAGAAATTAATGTGAAAATGTGTCATTGTAGTGAATTTTTCAATTTTTCATTAGGGAGAAGTCAAAAGAAAAATAAGGAAAATGAGGAAAAGCCTCTGGAAAGGTCGACGCGTCGTCTGCTGCTGTTAATTGATGCACCCCCTCTCCGACGAGTCGATGCGTCGAAATGTCAAAGAAATGGAAAAATATTTTTAGCAAAATATATTCTCAATGTATGAATTTATCATATCATATATAATATAGAGGGGTGAATTTAGTAGTAGTTGTTTAATTTATATTAATTAATAGAAATTATATAAAGGGAAATATAATGAGTAAAGAGAATATAAATGGGATGGGATCTTTAACGGTAAGATTTTTGGAATCTTGCTCTTGCACCACGACCACCGAATTTCTTTGGTTCCATTCTTCTTGAATCAGCAACTAATAAAGTTCTGTCATATGAAGCAAAGACCTTCTTTAATTCATTCTTTGAGGATTCATCAACGTATTTAGCAGTGTAAGCAATTAAACCCTTTGCAATAGCTTGTCTAATTGCGTAAACTTGTGAAACGTGACCACCACCAGTGACCTTGATTCTGATATCAAGACCTGCAAATTTGTCTAAACCAACTAATAATAATGGTTCGTAAACTTTGTGTCTTAAAATTTCTGGTTCAACAAGGGTAATTGGACAACCGTTAACTTTGATTAAACCTTTACCTTGTTTGACGTGTGCAACAGCGGTTGCATTCTTCTTCTTACCAAATGTCTATAACAAAAAAAAATAGTGATAATTGCATGGGAAATTTATTTATGTTAGTATTTAAATTCTTTGTATTTGAAAATGAAACGGACAAACTCATATGTACTAATAATCAAAATCTGGGTTGTATTTGTATTTGTTGTTATTATTATTAATATATTATTATTGTTGTTGGTGTTGTTGTTGGTTTTCATCAATGTTGGATCACAACTTTATCAATTCAACAACTTCTGACTATTTGACCATTAGCAATATGGGCTCCGATGAAACGGGTGGACTTGGCTGGTACATACTTGGACAGATGGGATCTTAGCGACGACAGCAGCAGACATGACGGGGATGTGTATGGAGGAAAGCCTAAATGAGTATACTGTAAAAGCTGTGAAAATTCACTAATGAGTTTCCAATACAGGTTGAAATTCCAGAGTACGTGCACTCTCTACTGAAACTGAAAATTAAAAAAAAAAACTAAAAACTAAAACTTTAACTGGGGGAGAAACCCCCACTGGGGAGCCTGCCCTCTACGGGGGGAAGACTGCCCAGTGGAGGGCGCGACTGGGGGGGGAGGCAGCGGGAAGGAAAGGGAACTGAAAAAAGACCCAGAGACGGCCGCAAGGGGAAAAAGACAGTCACCCGTCTCTGCGCGGGGAAAAGCCCGTGCGCACGGCCCGATCGGGCAGGACCCCCCGCACACCGCGGCGTAGGAGGCTGTTGAGGTTCGCAGCGAAATTTTTTTTTTCTTTTTTTTCCTTCCAGTGAGGGAGTCGCCATGGAGGGAGGAACGAGTGAGGGTGGAATTGACAGTGGAGATGCTGGGATTAGATGAGGAAATGAAAATATTGCACTGTAGACTTTACACTGGAGTTTTAGACCAGATTCTCTCCGTTCTGTTTATTTTATCAGCAACAACTCAACAATGGGTACGTACACTACAAGCCACAACATCACTTTCACCATCCAAGAGACACCTGTACTAACATGATATATGAACCGTTTATGATTCTATCCTTATTGCATTAATTTTATTACAGCTATTCACAAGAACCTCCCAATTCTTAAGAACCACTTCAGAAAGCACTGGCAAGAAAGAGTTAAAGTTCATTTAGATCAAGCTGGTAAGAAGGCTTCTAGAAGATCTACTAGAGCTGCTAAGTCTGCAAAGGTTGCACCAAAACCAGTTGATTTATTAAGACCAATTGTTAGATGTCCAACTATTAAATACAACAGAAAGGTCAGAGCAGGTAGAGGTTTCACTGTTGCTGAATTAAAGGCTGTTGGTTACTCTCCAAAATACGCAAGAACCATTGGTATTGCTGTTGATGCAAGAAGAACTAACAAATCTGTTGAAGGTTTCCAAATCAATGTTGAAAGATTAACCAAATACAAGGATTCTCTTATTATCTTTGATAAAACCACTAAACCAGCAGGTGAAGCACAAGTTTCTATTGAAGCTACCTTCCCAGTTGAACAAATTGCTTCTGATGTTACTCCAAGAGCTGTTGTTGTTCCAGAACAAGGTGCTTACAGAACCTTAAGATTAGCAAGATCCGAAAAGAGATACAAGGGTATTAGAGCTAAGAGAGCTGCTGAAAGAGCAGAAGCTGAAGCTGACAAGAAGAAATAGATTGTTTAATTTATTATGTATCATCCAAAAAAAATTACAGTATCTTAACCTATATTTCATTGTTCTATAATTAATAAAAAAAAACTATTACTTGTTACATACAAGATATAACATAAATTCTAATAGTTATATATCTATTGATTTTTTTAACCATTTATATATAACGATATCATGTTACTCAACTATATAATTTCCCCCCCTTCATTTAATACAGTAAATTAATTTATCGTAATTATATTTTATTGTTATATACCTGTTTATTAACATTTACATAAAATTAAATTTAATCAAATAAACCGAAACCCATATCATCATCGGATTCTTCCTTTGCTTCTTCAACTTCTTCTTCAGCTGCTTCGTCAGATGCACCTGCTGCTGCACCGGATGCGGATGCTGCTGCTGCTGGACCAGAAGAAACGTTGAAGTTAACTAATAAAGATTGTAAATCCTTACCTTCTAAAGCTTTAGCAAAGATAGATGCCCAAATTGATTCAAGTTCAATGTTTGCACCTGCAGTTAACTTAACTAAGTTTTCAGTAGAGATTTCAAGTTCAGAATCTGCTAAGATGATGGATGCGTATGCTAATGCGGTTTCAGTAGACATTTTTGTTATTTGGAATAATCACTCTTTAAGCAAATCTGATTGCAGACTAGTTCCTTGGATTTAATGAAAGAAAATGGAAATATTTCAGACCTCTAAGTGGTAGTCTCAAAGGACAATTCTCGCAATACTCTACTCGAATTTCTCAATCCTTCCCATATTGGAAAATCTGGAAAAAAAAAATTCAGAAAATTCGTGCAACTTCTGGAAAATTATTTATTAAGGGAGAAAAAAAGGGCTTCTCAAAACGGCAAAAAGGGCTGGCGGTCACGTGTGCAGGATGGAGGGGGGGGATTTAGAGTTTGGAATTCTATTACGAGATTTTCCTTTATTTGGAGGCTCGTTAAATTATGTAATAAGCAAGTCAAAATTGATGATTTCAAGAATTTTGGTGTATTAGTGAATACCATTTCCATATTGCATTGTCATGATACATTTCAATTCTAAATCTTTTTCAAATTTAAAGAATCTAATTAAACTATAAAATGAACTATAGAAACTATAGAAACTAAAGGGAGTAGTAATTAGCAATTTCAATTAGATCAACTAATTCATTGCAATTAATGCACCAATTGCTGCAATTGCAGGAATACCGATATCTTTGACATTTAATGAAGAACCAGCACCGGGATATACGGTACTAACAGTTGGTTCTGTAGATTTTGTTTCAGATGTTGATGATGGAACAACATTATTGCTACTCTTAGATGTGATAGTTGGCGATGGGCTTATATTCTCACTTAGAGTTGATTTAGTAGTTGAAAGAATTGATTTAGTTTCAGATGATTCAACATTGAATGATGATTCACTAGTGCATGGCTCAGTAATGGTAACTGTAATTCCATCAGTTACAGTGGTATAGGTGGTATATGAAGTAACAGATCCATATTTAGGTTTAGTATTTGAAGATTCAGTAGTACATGGTTCAGTAACAGTAATGGTTATACCATCTGTGACAGTAGTATATGTGGTGTATGAAGTTGAAAATTCGGTACATTTTTCACATGATTCAGTTAAGGTCATTGTATTTTTCTCAGTAATAGTTGATGGGTTCTTTGAATCAGAAGATGAAACAGTTACTGGGGTAGATGATACTGGAATAAAAGAAGTATTTTGACTTCTATTGTTTGCATCAGCACCTGAGTTAGCTAAAATAGAAGATGATGAGACTGGTGATGAGATTGGTGATGAGACTGGTGATGAGACCGATGATGAGACCGATGATGGTGCCTTAGATGATACTGGTTTAACTGATGAGATAGATAATGAAGACGATGGAACATTACAAGTTTCATCGTGTGGTAAATTTGGTAATTTGATATGGTACGCCATGTATTGTGTATCAACATCAACACCTTGATCATACTTGATCTTACCAAAGTTCAGGTAACCATCGGTAGTCTTATAATCGTTATCAGAACCAATTATAAGGAAATATTCATCAGTGGTACATTGAACTGGGAAAATATCCATACTTTCCCATTTTTCATTGATTAATGAATCATCATCTGCACCACCATTATGAAGACCAAATTTAGCCAATTCTTTTGGATCAATTAAATCAATAAATGAATAATATGTTGCTGGTTTGATGTTTGAATTTAATACACCTTTTTTAGTTGCAACATTACCTCCAACACCATCATATTGACCAATAATATTATCAGCATCTGTTAAAGACCAGAAATCAACATGTTTGAAAATAGATTCAGTACCATCTTCACCACCTTTACCTAAATGTGAATCTCTTGGTAATAACATAATCAAATTTTCATTAATAACTCTCATTTCAGACTGGGAAGCAGTTTTAGTTTTACCATCAGCAGTAGTGTAAGTTGGTAAAACAACAACATATTCACCAACTAATTGAGGTGGACAAACAGTAATATCATATTTGAGTAATCTAGTATTAAAGCTATTTTTGGATTTATCACCACCATCTTGAATAGTTGCAGCTTGTAAAACACTGAATAAATATTTACCATCAGGTGTAATATCCATACCTTCATAACCTTTATTTCCAGTTCTACCATCTTCATTTTCTTTAACTGAATAAGTTCTATCTGTCCATAAAGTACTATCAGAAGAAAAGAAAAGTTTACCATCAACATGAGGTAAGAAAGCCTCGGGAGCTTCAATATAATCAACCATATTACCATTTGCATCAAATTTAAATAATGATGGTCCATATTCATCACCAATCCAAAATCCATTACTAATGGAACCACCAATCAAAGTAATTGCTTCGGCATCTAATGACATCTTGGTTGAAATGGTGGCATTATTAGTTGGGATAGTCCAACCATCACCACGATAAGTAACAGCTGGAATCTGTTTACCATTATAATCAATTGTTGTATTTGAATCAAGACCGGTGAAATATTCACCATTTACATCTTTCAATAAAATAGTATCTTTATAATTTAAAATGAAATTTTGTTCAGTTGATGAGTTCTTTGGAGTAAATGCAACATCATATTTATGGATTCTACCAAAAGTGTTGACAGTACCTTCAACATTCCAACCTCTGTCTGGTAAACCATAAAGACTAAAATGATAAACACCATTAGTATCAATGGATAAAGATGTTTGATCAATTTGTAAACCAGAACCTGGTGACATGGTTTCACCATATTTATCAACTGCATTTGATGCAAGTTTACCAAAACCTACCAAGCCATAAGACTCAAAAGTAGTACCTTCAATGTCGACACTAACATAAGCCATTGCTCTAGCTAAAAGAGCTAAAAAGACAATTTTAATTAATGAATTCATTTCAAAGGAACGACTATGGTTAGTTTATTAAAATTTTCTTGTTCAAAGTAACAACAACCATATAAAAACATAAAGTCCATTTAATTGACGGACTCTCCTACTTAAATAGTATTTATTTGTAAAAAATAAATAAACCTTCCATGTGTACAACACTCTTGTCCAGTAACATTTCAAAGAAAAAAACGTTGCACCTCGATCAAATTAGTCCTTACCCCACAGAACAATAGAATTTTGTAAAAGTTTTTGGTTTATCTATTGAGGCACCCGTTGAAATTAAGTTTGTTGTCAACAAACCGCCCTCTTTGTTTACTACACGTGGGAGACCTTAGAGAGCCGTTCTCCGCGTTACGTTGTCAAACACTGGAATAGTATACTGCCATAGGAAGAGAAGCACCCACTTGTAGGACTTTTCTTACATTCCTCTTATTGTACATTACTTTCTACTTTTCTTGGTACAAAATCGAATGTCTGGACGTAGAAAGCAAATAGAAACAGTGTTATGCTGAACATTGAGAGGTATAATATTATCAAAGAAAACGTACATGCACGTGCGCAATGACGGTCTTTCAAACTAATTTTCTTGCACTCGCTGATAACACTTCTCCGACTCTATCTTTTCTTTTTAATGTTACAGCCGCATGGTGGTGGTGTTTTTTTTTTCAAAGTTTTAAAACGGTGTTGAGCCACCAAAAACGTTTTATTTTTGTCTTCTGTTTCTATATTAATTACATCATTCATAAATAATCTATTCTATACATGTCTTGTTGATGACTACGTTACTGTGATAGGAAACTTAAATACACTATACTTTTTACCCCGTTTAAATGAAACCATGAAATGGACCATATAATAGCGATTGATCAGACAACTCTCAAAAGTAGGTATCAAACACAAATAATTTTTTTTCATTTGCTTTGCACCCATAGCAAGAGGTAATTTAATCTTAGTTTTATACTTTTTGCTTTCTTTATCGTATATCCATTTATTGCTCAAGTTTATGGTTTCTTCAACAAATTCAAATTTTGGAACGTATGATTCCTTAGCTGATAATTTGCTTAATGAATTAACAGAATCGTAGATTGATCGGTTAACTGGAACCTGATTAATAAGAGCTTTCAACTCATTCAAATAGGCAGTAAAATGTCGACGAATACTTGGGATTGTGTATTGTATCAACTGTTCATCCATTAAAAATTCACCATCAAAATTAATCGGTAAGGGATGATTTGAATAAATATTTATTGTTTTCAGTTTTGAACTGATATTTACGCTAGATGGTAATTCAAGCTTAGTTTTACTATTACCACTGGATGGCTCAAAAAACAGCTCAAATTCAACGAAAAACATTTCTTTCTCAACATTTCTCAAGCTTCTCAATGATCTAATGGTTGATAAACTATCTGAACTACCTGATTCCGTTGATGTCAGTGGAACGCTTTTATTTCTTCCATTATCAATTGCATGGCTTATAAATGAGGTTAATCCAGCAGATTTCGACTTTTGTACAGCCGAAGAATGCAATTCAGTTTCAATAGGGTTAATAATGTGTTTTTTCGATTTTTCTTTGGTCTTTAATGCAAACGAATTGATTGATTTAATGCTACTATTTCTAGACATTGATGCCTTAATTATAATTTCACCTCCGGGTCTGCCAAAAAAATCCTTTGTTATCTCAATATTATCATAATGTAAAAAAGAATCACTATCACTTCTGACAATTTCAGGGTGAAAATTGGTAGAACCGCTCAATTGTTTAATCTTTTTGGATTCATCCGCTTCTAATGACGCAATAATCTCATCTTGTTCTCTCCTATCAGTTATTCCTCCTTCCTTTAACTGTCGTTTTGTCTTAAACTCATTTATATACTTAGAAACCAAACTCTCAAATTTAATCAACTGCTCATACGTGCGAACATTTGTTCTAATTTCTCCGCCTCCTATCAATGAAGCATTTGAAAAACTCGGACGTGAGCTTCTATCTTCAAGATTATCATTCACTGTTCTATTCTCCTCATTAGATATCGTGTCTTCACTAACATTTACCCTGAAAAAAAACCTCTCTCTAGAAAACATAACATATCTACCATTGATATTTTTAGGAATTTTCCTTCCAAATTTCTTAGCTACTTCTTCATATCCAATCATTTCAACTTTAACAAAATATGAAATCGATTGTTCTTTTAATGCAAAATCATCAACAATAATAGGACTCCCATATACGTCTTCACATCTTTTATATCCCAATATTGGATCAACCGTTTGATCATCTTCGACATTTTTTACACTTGATTCATTGAATCCATAAGATGGTAATAAATGTAAGTGTTCGGGTATCTGATCCGGACAAATGGTGTCTAATAAGGCGTACGGTAGCTTGAAAGAAAAAAACTTTTTATGGACTGTTTTAGGCAGTATTGACTTCCTTTCATCAAACCCAATAACAGTATCATCGATTTTATCCTTTTCTAACATATTCTTTATTCCGTGAGCCTTGGCTCTAATATGACCAGTGTGATAACAAGCATTCAAATCATAGGTTTTCAAAAAAGATTTACGGATAATTCTCCTGTCTTCAGATGTCGTTCCACCTGCGGGAGTCCTCATCTCCCCTTCCAATGACACCAATAGCATTTCAAATGGAAAGGGTTCATCAATATGAGATTGTATAGTAACATAACCAGTAACCAAATCACCTGGCTTATACTCAGTCAATAAACTTTCTCTCTCAAAAGGTTTACCAATCATAGGCATTCTTTTTGTCAGTGTTATCTTAACACTGACTGGAACATCAACTATTTTCAATTTATCTGTGTTGTTAAGTAGTATCAAATTGGGATTTCTTAGTGGATCTGTGTGTTCATTCGGGTTAACTGAACGATTGGATCTCAATGTAGCTAATTCTGATTCATAGTCAGGTAGATCACCAGATCTTTCCTCAAAGTTTTTATCATCATATAGAGGCCTGTTAAACATATAATTATGCATTTGAAATGATGGTAGAATATCTTCAAGGATTGAACTTTGTGCTTCGGAGTATAAGGATGTAGTATCATTGGTGACAATCCTACTCATCCCATTTCCTGATCTTTGGGGTATACGTTTATTGTTAGACATTGAATCAATGCCTATGTCTTTATGTCCTTTCAACCAAAAGTATATCTATTTCCGTTACGCCCGTGAGGCCTTTATGGATTAAATTGGCGAGCTTTAATTCTGCTTGAATTTCTATCCCAGGGCTTCAATTCAAGATTTTCTGCAAAACCAAGCAGGGTATTCAATCTAAAAATAATAGAATCGTTTACAATTTTAGTAGATATGGAATGTGATCATAGAGGAACGAATGATTCAAAACTAACTTTAGATGAAAAATATTGACAACTTCTGCCTCATCAAGTGGTGCTAAATATTACCTATTTAAGTAATTTGTGTAAATATTGCTAAATCAGTGAGAACCTTCTTTGAATTAATATCACGTCAATAAGTTAGCAAGTTCAGAAACATGAGATAAATATCGGTGACAAACTGAGGTAGATATATGGAATACTATCCAATAACATAAATATGAGGATTTGTTCCCTGTAGCCCTCGTATTACTGATAAATGAGAGGCCGTTAAATTTGGATTTTTAAGGTTTTAAGAATTTATTTGTGTTTGGATGTAATTCGAATAAAATGAAAAAAAAGTGAGCTATTGCTTAAACACCAAATTGATTGTAAGTGTACAGATTCTAGTATTGTTTATATATTCGATACACGCGTAAAGTAAACATAGGGGAAAAAATAAAATAATGCAACCATTTAAAGATTTATTCAAGTGTTTGCCTGATTGATTACTTGTGTTTGTTTCCTATTCGGGTAAGTAAACCAAGGGTATGAAAATGATCTAATTGAATTTTTGGATTGGTTAATCATCATTTTTTATATAGTGCAGTAAATCCCGGTCACACCACAGAAATAGGGAAACACATGTTGGCCTTTTGCTTCCCCTTTTTAACCGAAACTTCAACATCAACAGCATAAAGTCTAGCTAGGTGACATGTTTGAAATGTAGGGATTATACACATACTGGATAGTTTTTCCAAATGCTTGATATCAAAATTTAGAGGTAGTTGAAAATCACATTCGTAAATATTGGAGTGTGAATTAAATTTCCATTGATTATTTAAATCAATGGTTTGTGATTCAAAAAATTTCTTGATGATTTGTTCCGTGGTAAACAATCTCGAAAGCCCATTGACTTTGTTGTAAATACTTCTTGCCAATCCAGCTTCTAATTCACGCAACACTTCAACTAGTTGGTGATAATAAAATGAAAATTTCTTTCTCATGTTGGATAAATTTTCAACATCCAAACCTCCATTAAATATAAATTTATTGTCAAACGTGACTGGTATTGGATAAGGAGATTGGATATTGTAAATTTTGAGGTTAGGTGTGATCGTGATAGAACCTGGCAAATTGATTTTAGATGAGCTTCTTTTGGATGAAACAGAATTAGGTGGGGTAAACTTCAGATGAACATAAATATGTTCTTTCTGCACATTGACTGCAGTATATGATTCGATTGATTTTGAAGATGACATTGGTTTTAATGACATAGAGTTTAATGATGTAAAAGATTCATTATTTGCTCGCAATTGTGAAGGTGTTGGTGTTAGGTTCGACAAACTTGTATTTGAAAATGATGGACTCAAATTTGATAAAGATGTTGAAGATGTAGATGTGGATGCTGAAGGAGACGTACGTTTTTTGCTATGAAACTGTTTGGGTTTTAGTGATTTCAGCTGGGCATTTTTGTGCATACTTAAGCTAATTGACAAATCACCTTCAACTTTATTAAAAAAATCTTTGGCAAAACTTATTTTTTTCAATTTAGTAAACCCTGTGTCATCAGTAATTGATGTTTTTGTATCAATTAAAGATGGAATTATGTCTGATGAATCTATTAGTTTAGATTTTTTAGTCGATGGTAAGCTTGAAAATATAATTTCATCTTGTTTTCTTGGATCATCTATACCAATATGTTTTAAGTTAGTACGCTCTAAAATTTCATTTAATTTATCAGTCACTAGATTCTCTATAATTTTTATTTGTTTGACTGTTGATACTTCACCATAAGGATTTTCAACTAGGTTTTCATCAAAACAATTTGAAGTTTCAATTCTGAAAAAATAATCTGTTGACTTCAAAATGATAAAATCAAAATTGTGTTTAGTTTCGTGGGTGTAGAATTTTTTGTAAAAATCTAAGTTTCTACCAATAAATTGACACTTGATTGAATAAGATATTGCCTGACCCTCATTTGCAAAATCTAAACTTCTAATTGGGGAGCCATATCTATCGAGTCTACCATATCCTAGTAGTGGATTTACTTTTATAGTTTTCCCATATCCGCCAAATGCAGTTCGATCAACACCAAATGATGGAGGTGTTTTCAGATGATTAGGAAGTTGATCAAAACATGAGGTATCAAGTAAAAAATGAGGTAATTTG
Source organism: Pichia nakasei (assembly GCA_030570355.1). Classification (NCBI taxonomy): domain Eukaryota; kingdom Fungi; phylum Ascomycota; class Pichiomycetes; order Pichiales; family Pichiaceae; genus Pichia; species Pichia nakasei. Next base: position 152,580 of record JAJLVL010000013.1, read on the forward strand.
AAAGCAAATATCTTCTTATGAATTGTGTTTGGCATAATAGTCCTATCATTCGAAAATCCAATCTTCGTATGATCAAAATCGTCATCTAGTGTATCCAATGATACCCCTTGTGATGATAAATCTATACATCCATAATGAAAACAAGCACTTAGATCGTAGGTTTTCAAAAATTTCTTTTTAATAATTTCGTCGACATTAGTAGGATGGGGGACTAATAAATCACCTTCCAAGGATAACAATTGCATTTCGAAAGGAATTGGTTCGTTTGATTTATTTTGAATCAGTATATATCCACATATAACATCGCCCGGTCTATATTGTCTCAATGGATTTTCTCTTTCGGATTTGACATTGATTTTAGGTATGGTTTTAGTTAAAATCACTTGGATTTGAATTGGTAAATCAATCTTTTGAAACTTTTCAAGATTGTTTAACAATAAAAGACTCGGATTTTTAGTTGGATCAACAAAATTATTAGGATCTGATGTCAAAGGAGGTGGTGGACCCAAAAAGTCATCCTCTTGTATAGAACTCTCGTTCTCATTAATTGTGAGGGTATTGGAAAGAGTATGCATATCTGAATCCAAATCGGCATGTAAAGGTGGATTAGCAAGTTGAGTTGCAATATGTTCCTTTTTAGTGTCCATAATCATTCCATTATATTGTGGAGGTTGCGAAAGCAAAGCAATATTTTCAGTGTCATAGATTGTACGATTGAACATGTAGTTATGCATTTCAAAAGAAGGGAGAACATCTTCTAACACTGTTGACTCGTTTTCAGAGTCTAATTGCAAATTGCTCTCAATACTGTCTTGTGACCCATGCGATTCAAGTTTTGGCGATACCACCCATGGAATCTCAGCTGAAAGGTTCCCCTTCATTGTAGCAATACGATTCTGGTTACGCTGTTGTCTATAAATGGTATGTTAATGGAATCAAATCCCAAAACATGATACGGCACCAACCTTTCCTCAGAACCCATAAAAATTTAAGAGAATTAATTTGACAGCTCTTGTACGGAAAAAAAAAACAGCCACGGCGAGCCAATAATTTTTTATCTACCCTGTGGTTTACAGCGGTTGTCGTTGTGAGTCACCTTCTACATGAATAGAGCTACGCATTGGGGCTCTGGCCCATATTTGTTTATATCATATGCACACTTGAGTGTTAGTAGAATTCAGATTGAATTATTATCTATGTAGAATTTTTATATAAAAAAGTTGCACAGCACTTCTTGAAATATCTCATAAGAAACCATATTAATTAAAGTTTGTTAAAAGTTTTAAGACCACAGTAGAAGAAACGGCCATAAGCACCTTCACCTTCAGCCTTGAAAGTGATTGTAGAACCCTTTTTGAGGTAAAGAGTATCACCTTTCTTTGGGTGGATTGTGGTACCAGCTTCATCAGAGATGATCATATCACCTTCAGTTTCAAGACAAATCTTCATTTCATCGTATGGGTAAGTATAAACTAAAGGAGTACCTGGGATAACTTTGAAAAAACCAGAACTGAGGGTGTGTTCAGGATCGGTATCCTTACTGGTCATGATATCACCAAGGTAAGAGTTTTCAGAGATCTTAGGTGGAAGCACATCGAAGGCTTTAGCGGTTGGGAGGAATTCCATTGGCATTTTTATTTGATTGATAGTTTTGTTTTGTTTTGGATTGACTATTAAATGGTAGAACCAAAAGATTAATTTAATACAAATATATAGGAAAGTAAATTACAAAATAAGTCAGGTATGCACCTGTCTTTATATTTATACTTCAAACTCATCATCAAGTGTCTATAATACTTATTCAAAATTGTTCTTGTTATATTTGAATCTTTTATCGCCCTAAAACATGTTATTCTTCCCCAAAACAGACATTACATCCCCTATCTGACAAACCAAACGTCTTATCCCCCGGGTTTCTTTACCCAAAAGGGGAATTTCGCGCTTATCTGACAAATTCTTGTTTGGTGTTGAGCCCCCGGCGTGGAACCTTCAACAGATTTGGGGTGTTTCAACTACATCCGGCAAATCTATCCTGAAATAAGCGCTATCAGAGTGTATGTTCATTAATTCTAATATTGAATAATTTGTTATATGAAAAATTATTGTAAGCTTACAATTTAGTATTTAAACATGTGCATGGCATTTATTTAACAGAATGTTTGAACGTTTACTTGATAAAATATATATTATTCTCTCTATTATACTTGAAAACTCTCTTGAGATACAATTAATCAAACAGCAACCAAAACAAATACAAAATGCCTTTATACTTCAAGCCAGGATCCGACAGTTATTTCTCCCAATTACCACCAGCAATTCCATCACCAGGCAAGAATTCATGGTTAGGTGACTGTCTTAACTCAGATGCACCAAAGGATAAGATTCTTTCTTCTGGTTTTTACAAACAAGGTTCAGGTGAAGCTTTAGTTTATGCTTACACTTACGAAGAAATGAAGGTTTGTGTTGAAGTTCACGGTAAATTCACTGTCAGTGATGAAACCGGTAATACTGTTGAAGTTACCCCTGGTTCTACTTTCTACTTTCCAAAGGGCTGTACCATTACTTTCAAAGTTGAAGGTACTGATGAAGTCCCAGAAGAAGAAGCATATGCTCTTAACTGGTTCTGTGGTTTGAGACCAGCAGATGGTGCTTAATTGTGTTATCTTAAAATCTTCTAAATTTTTATTACCAAACTTAAGTAAAATTAGTTTTTTTATAATCAGTTTATATCTCTCTGTCTAGTACAAAGATTTAATATATATATATAGACCAATAAGTGAAACGTATATGAATAGTTTGCAAGTTATCAGAAGTGAGTTACTTATATATAAGTAACTTACCTGTTAGACACGGAAACTTTGTGTGGACGTTTCTAAAATTCCGAGAATGGTGTGGTCTTCAAATTTTTATCGCACGTCAGATTTACCTAAACTTTGTTAATTAAATAAAATTTTATTAATTACCGGTGTCTAGATTAATATGGTTCTTAGTTTATAGTTCTCTTTTATTGGCAAATAATTAAGGAAAAGTTCAATAATCTTAGATAAAATAAATGGAAATATTCTATTTACAAATATAGCACAAATATCCTTTTTTAAAAAAAAAATAATAATTAAAAATGTCCGATAGTAGTATACCGCAGGAAGAAAAGCATGAACATGAAATGAAACAAGATTGGGATGAAGATCAGGATCAGGATCGGGATCGGGGCCAGGATCAAAATCAGAAACAGGATAAGTTAAGGAACAATCCTGATATTTATTCTGACAAAATGAGAAATGGGGTTTTGTCTCTAACACATATTGCCAGGCTAAGATGTATTAATTGTGCGCATCTAATTGATGATATCGGAACAGCACCTTATCATTTGGTTGAACCAATACTAATGAAAAAAACTGCTAAATCTCTAAAACAAATGGAAATTAAGTCACCGCAATTAATACCTGAGTCTGAAGGACTATGGAAAACTCTTCTTAAAAGAGATTTCCCTGATAGGCCGTTGACTCAATCTACAATTTGGGAAAATGGAAAAAGGGTAAACATGTTATCAAGGAATATTTATGATAAGTACTTGAAAGATCGAGAAACCCAAAGACAAAATGCTGTTGGTAATTTGAAACAAATCACCCAAAAATTAAATGCCATGAAGAATAAAAATAAGGTAATTACAGTAAATAAAGCATTGCCATCGACAAAACCAAGATCAACAATGCATAAGCGAATGGAACCTGCTGCTCCAAAGGTATTTAAAAGCAGTTTACTCCAAAGGGCTAGAGAAGTTAACAAACAAAGAGTACGAAATTATACTCAGTCGAATATAAGAGTTAAAACAAATCCAGTTAAACCAACAATAATACGAAATAGTTTAAATCCCACAATTAATTCGTCGATTTTTGCTGGTAATGGGGGAGCAGTTGAAGGTTTGGGGAACTTTCAAAGGGTAAAAAATGTGAATGTCAATGAGAAATATGTCAATGGTTTAATCAAATTGGGAAATGCAAATAGGGTTGCAAATACTGTCAATGTAGTGAAAAGAAGTATCACAAATGATAATAAAACAAAAGATTTGAATCCTGTGAAACGAAAAATGAATACAGAATTAATAAGGGATAAGTTGAAAAAATCTAAAAATTCAATTTATATTCATAGTCAGGAGGATAAGTAGTTGAAACGGGAACTTGGTTGTTTTATCTATAGAATGTTGTATTTATAAAAGTAAATTTACTAATCTTTTTTATTCTTTTTCAATATTTTATCCAATGCGTTATCTTTAACATCACTTTTACGCTTCTTGTAACTATTGATATTCTGTTTTACATTGTTAATTTTGTTAGTTTTACTTGATTCCCAATCTTTATCTTCTAATGAATTATCAATCAAACCATTATCACCACTTACTGAGATAGTTTGCTTATAAGATTTAATTCTTAGTCTACCATTCAATAACGCTTTCAAACTCCAGTCTTTGAACATCATATTACATCTATTTGAATCTATACCCATCATTTTTAAAAGCGGTATAACATTGGTGGAATTTCTTAAATGATGTGGAGCATCGGGTAAGCAACCACTTGAACAAATCAACCCACGATTTCGACTAGCTCTAATAATCTGTTTTGTATTAGAGATAGCTTGTGCTCTATTTGCATTACTCAGAAAATCAGTGTATCTGATTTCAAATAATATACCTTTCTCGATTGCTGAACATAAAGTTTTATGTTTCATATAACAAGGTAGTCTATTTTGTAAATTGAATGAAATTAAATCTATATCTAAATTAGCTATAGCACTCTGTAAAGATTTTTCTGTTATCGGTTCAACTGCAACAATGTCGAATATTTGCTGAAATTTGGCAAAATTTTGACATTGACTTGGATCATCAACTTTAACTGTTATTCTTGAAAATATTTTTATTCTATTCGAGTATTCATTAAAATCTCTACCAATGTTTATGGGATTAATAACATTCAAATCATTGGGAAGTTTTTTTTTGTTTGAATTGCTCGTGGTTGTATTAGGTTGGAAATTTAGTGCAATGTGTGTGTATCCAAGTTGTTCAGCAACATCAATACATTTTTTAACATCAGCTAATTGGCTTTTCGTTATCGTTTGATTATAATCATTCACTGGGAATCCAATATTCAAGTCGCAGAGCATGACTGTTTGTTATCTATGAATTATTGCCACTATACCCGCTGATGACAAATCAGTAGTAGAGAACCTTCCAGATGAAATTTATCAGATACTCAAGAAGGTTTCCCATGTCACAAAATTTTCTTTTTTTTTTCGAGTTCGCTCTACAAAAATTAATGTTGGAGGCTTAACAACATTGCTTTCAGTGGCAATTTCTTTTCTTTTCTTTTCTTTTTTTCTTTAAATCATCGAATAACATGAGTGCAAAAGTAGAAAGAAAGAACAACAGTCAAAACGATGAGGGGATGCTAGACATTGGGGAACACTGTACGGTGTGTCGACAACTGGATTTCTTACCGTTTGTTTGTGTGAAATGTCATAAATCATACTGTACCAATCATAGAAGTGAATATAATTTACATCCATGTGTTGTAGAATCACAGAGGAAAAAACTACAGAAACAACAAAAAGAAAAAATAGATATCTCCAATTTACCAAAATCACAAAGTGTATTCCCAGATTTGCCTAAAATAAGAAAGGAAGCAGAGATTAAACATAAAATTGAACAAAACAAAAATATTGGTCAAAGGTTAACAAACATCAAAGATGACAACAATAAGCTATTAAATAGTGTTGAAGTTGCAATGTTGAGATTAAAAAAGTTATTGGGAAACTCTAAAACGAAAACTGCAAATAAACCCAAAAGTACTAGTTTCTTCTCTTCATTTAGCGGTAATTCCAATAAGTCTAACAATTCTACTGCATCTAAAATGCTTGAAATGACCAAACTTAAAAGATCAGCTAAGGGTGATTCTCGTATACCTATGAATGATAGAGTTTATGTATGGATCAATTATAATTCTGATGATGACACGCAATTTGAAACTAAACAAGGTCAATTTTTCTCCAAAAGGTGGCCAATAGGTAAAATGCTTGACAGTAGTGCCGAACTTTCTAAGATAAAGAATTTAAATAACAAAGAAGTTGATGAATCGTTTAAACTGGCAATGTTTCGTAAAAAAAGAGGTAGTGAAACTACAAATGAAGAATTTGTTTACATACCAACGAATGGGCGTGTGGAAAGGGAGATTAAAGACGGTGATGAAGTTTACATTCTTCGTGGACACAAGTAATGTGTTTTATGTATGATTTTTTATAAAAGTATATTTGTTGTATACATTTTGAATAATTTTAAATTTATGAATTCAATAATGGTACAGTTGAAAAAACACCGAATTTACTTTTTTGATTTTTTTGGTTTTTTGTAAAAAAAGAAAACTTAAGCTAAATGTTTCAAAGGAAACATTTTCACACAAAACATAGTGATTTCTATTAGATTACAACTACAAAATCGACTTCCGTTAATCAAAACCAAGATTAGAGATTTACGGGAAGCATTAAGGATGATGACAAGTGATTTCGTTAAAGAACCCACAACATTGTTTAATGTCATGAAAAAGTGTTGAAAACTTATTTATCGCGTTTATCCTAAATAGGAAATATGCCTTGAAACCGATAAGAGAGAATAAGATAATTTAGCCATGTTAACTAACTATTTGGCATTTTTATTGTATAAAGATACCCTGAAGTAACCACTAATTCCTTCATAGACTAAAATTATCCTTTATTGGCCAAAATGAAATTAATTATTTTTGGTGCTAATGGATATATTGGTGGAGAAGTTCTGTATCAAATACTTCAAACATTTCCTGATTTTGAAATCACATGTTTATGTCGTACTAACCAAAAGGGTGAAATATTAAAGAAGGGTAGTAATGACAAAATTAATTATGTTGTTGGTACATTAGATGATCTTGAAATAATACGGGAAGAATGTGAAAAAAGTGACGTGATTGTCAATTGTGCAAGTAATGATCATTTACCATCACTTGAAGTTATTCAACAAGTCTTAGTTAATAAGAGGAGTAAGAGTTTATTTATGCAAATTTCAGGAACAGGTGTGTTATCTGATTCACTTGAACCTGAAAATTATAAACCTGGTAAGATATATAATGATGTTAGGGATATAGATGAAATTAATAAACTACCTGATACACAACCACATCGATTAGCCGATAAATTAGTCTTGTCAATTGAGGAGAAAAATCCAGATTTTGTCAAGACTGTTATTATTTCACCACCAGCTATTTTTGGAATTGGACAAGGCTTTGATAACAAATTATCTGTTCAAATTCCATGGATGATTGAAAGGGTTGTAAAGATTGGATACAATTTTACAGTTTATAAAGGAGAAACCAAATGGGATCATATACATGTCTATGATGTTGGTTCATTGTTTACTTTAATTATAGAGAAATTTCAAGGAAATGAATTTTTTAGAAGTTCTCATTCAGGTTATTATTTTGTTGAATATGGTGAATCTTTTTATTGGAAAGATTTAGCCAAAAAAGTGACACAAGTTTTATTAGATTCCAAATTGATCAGCAGTTCAGAAATTAAACAATTGACACCTGATCAGGTGACAGAGATTTTCAAAGTACCTGCATATTATTGGGGAACCAACTGTTTGTCTGAAGCAGAAAATGCCCGTTCTCTTGGCTGGAAACCAAAATACTCCTTGGAATCAATGTTCTGGAACGATGCTAAAAAAAGTGTTGAATTTATGTACCCTCCTCCTCTTTAAAAAAATATTTCTAATTTTAGATCGGAGAAAGGTCTCGGCATTGGGCAGTTTTGGAAAGGGGAAGAAGACAGAAAGTGCGGGGGCTTACTGAGATGAAAAATTTAACGGAGCTATCGCGAATGTTTTCCTTGATGGGGTATTTGCAACGTTTAAAATTTCTGCGATGAGGTTGTTGGGTGATAAGACATTAAATGTCCGAGTTTCTAGTAAATTATATAGTTATTATACAAGTATTGTTGCTATAAAATATATAATAGACAGTAAAAAAAAAGTTAGAAAAAAGTTTCAAATGAGAATATTTTGTATATTTGCTGTGTATATGTGTGTATATTTTGGATTTTTTTCGGTAATAAATGGTAGACTAAAATATCATCAAATGAGGAAAAATTGAAATAGAATAATAAGGGAAATTCATGAACATATGTATATGCAAGAAGTGAAGTAACCTTTTAGGAAAGCATTTAAAAATTTGTGGAATTTTTTTTTTGTTTGTAAGTAGTAATAATAGTGGTAATAGTATGACCTATTTTTCAGTTTATTTTTAAGTTTTATTTTTGAGTTTATTTCTGAGTTTATTTTTTTAATTTTTTTTATTATTTTCTCATTATTTATATCATTTTAGTGAATAGAAAGCCACTTTTCATAATTTTTTTCCGAAGAAGAATGCAACATGTTAGAGACATTAGTAATAGTTGGATTCGAAGGGTTAATAATTTCCCTATTGTTTTTGACATTTGTGTTATTCATAGTTGCAGTACTTAAACTTGTACTTCTATTTCTTGAAAGTTGTGGAGCCGCAATCTGAGATTTTATACTCACCGGTTGCTGTAAGGGGTGATGTAAGTGAGGATTATATTTATTATGTATATTTGAAACTTGGCCAAAGGAGTTTGATAATCTTTCGGATATTGAAGAAGAATTTAAATCTAATCTGTTTAAATCTAAATCAGTCGATATAGGAGAATTCAGAGAACATGCCAACAGCGGAGATTCGTAAGTTAAATCTTTTAGCGTTGGTGATTTAACAGAACTTACTATTGAACATCTTGGATTTATTTGAGGAGTCAACAGTGGAGAAATCACTGTGGGCACAATCAAATTGTTTGAAATAGCAGCAGTATTATGGTAATTATTATTATTAATATTATTGTTTGCAGCAGTGATATTGGCATTATTGATAAGATTTGCTGAAACGCTTGAAGTGGCTGTTATAGGAGTTGAAAAGCTCGATCCTGAATGATGCAAGGAAAAAGAGCCATGAACAGACGGCAGACCGGAGCAAATGGAGAGAGTCGGAGACATTGAATGCTCTTGATCCCGTAGTTTGCAGTCATCGGAACAATACGCAGAGCCATCCTGTGATAATTTTTCACATACAATACAGTAATCTTCAAATGCGGACATGATGATATTCTCTTTGGTTGTAGAAAGAAGAAACCGTGTATAAAGGGATGAAGAGAAGGGAGTGTGGTCTTGGAGAGAAAGACAAAAGAAAACAGAAACACCCAACAGATGAAAAGTTTGTTAGCCAAAAGAGCAATTAATGAAAAGATCAGTGAAAAAAAAAAATAGACCCATGCTGAAAAAAAAAATGCCTGAATCAGATAAATGTGATTCATATGCGCTGGCAATGTGCACGTGAACGGGAACCCATACAAACACGGGGAGAAAGGGGACGCAGGCAGGATGCAAGCGAGGGCGGTCCATCCAGCACTTCCAGCCCGTACAACTAGAGCAGTGCATCCCCACGAGAGGGGAGGGGGAGGTCACACCGTCCAGGGCCCAGGGCACGGGGGTCCAGAGCGCAGCGAACCCGCTATCCGGCACACGGGGGGGCTAAAAAAAAATCTTCAGCATCTGAAACATGGCCCCAGATGTAACATAGCGAGAGATTGTCACCACACGTGGAATGTCGTGGAAGGCCCCCTCTCTTTCTTTCTCCCGCTCTCTTTCTGACTCGTTGACTCTGCCGCTTCTGTTTTTATCTCCGGCTTTCCTAAAAGGGCGCGCCGCGGCTGAAAATGCCGTTACCACCGGGATCCGGCAACTGCCTCCTCTGTATTTTTTTCAAGTTTTGCAATTTTTTTTTTCAGTTGAACCTGCTCGGGTGCTGGAGACTCTGGGGCGGATATAGCTTTCCCTAGACAGCCTTAGAGAGAGAGAGAGGTATATATATATATATAAATACATACCAACACACACTTCGTCATGTTCTGCACCGGCATTGGAAGATGCCTGCGGCCTCAACGCATACGCACGCTGTGGAAATCGCCATCTACATTGCTGCCCACTTACACACCAAACCCCACTTTTCGTATAACTAGAGCAACTCACACCGATACATTCGTGGAGATTCCCAATGTGGTAATCAATGACGCTATCAATGAAAATGTCCAATTATCGTTGGATAATGTAGATTCTCTAAGTTTAGAAAAGCTTCACCCCGCATTATTGGAAAAGGCAGATTCAATGAAAAATGAAATGCATGACTTGGAAAGTAAACTGGGTAATAGTAACTCAAATTCAACTTTCAGTGTGGATGATAATAAAAATTATTCACATTTATCCAATTTTATTATAATTTACAATAATTACATTGAATTGTTAGATAATTATAATGAATTATTAGATATTATCAAAAATGATGATGATGAACAATTAAAAATTGATGCAAAATTAGAACTTTTCACTATCATACCATCACTTATTTATTCAACTAGTAAATTAAAATCAAATTTATTACCAAGACATCCATTCTTTGATAAATCTACAATTATTGAATTACGTCCAGGTGCAGGTGGTCATGAAGCAAATATTTTCACAAATGATTTACTCAACATGTATATAAAATATTCTCAATTTAATAATTGGCCATATGAAGTTTTATCTAAAACTGATCATGCTTCAGGTTCAGGTATTGTTGACGCAACTTTACAAATTAATTTTAATGGTTCTTATGATCGTTTAAGACATGAAGCAGGTGTTCATCGAGTTCAAAGAGTCCCAACAACTGAAACTAAAGGAAGAGTTCATACTTCCGCATCTGGTGTAGTGGTTTTACCAAAAATGGATGATAATAATAATAATAATAATAATAATCAAATTAGACAATTTAAACCAGATGAAATTAAAATAGATGTTATGAGAGCAAGCGGTGCTGGTGGTCAACATGTTAATACAACTGAATCTGCTGTTAGAATTACTCATATACCAACTGGTATAGTTGTAAGTATTCAAGATGAAAGATCTCAACATAAAAATAAAGATAAAGCTTTAACTATTTTAAGATCAAGATTGGCAGAAAAGGAGTTGAGGGAAAAGCAAGAAGAAGAAAGATCACAAAGAACTGATCAAGTCTCATCAGTTGATAGAAGTGATAAAATTAGAACTTATAATTTCCAACAAAATAGAGTTACTGACCATAGATGTAATTTTACATTCTATGATTTAGATGGTTGTTTACAAGGAACTAAATTAGATTTGATAATAGATCAAGTTGAGAAAAAAGAAGCTGATGATGCAGCTCTAGACCTCATCAAAAACCTTGAAAATAATGACAATAATAATGAAACTTCTAATAATAGTAGTAAATCCAAACTTTCAAAGAAGAAGAAATGACAACACCCTTTTTGTTTTATAGAAATAAATAAATGAAGAAATAAATTGAAAAAATAACTAATATAGATGGATGGATGGATGGATGGATGGATGAATATAGAGATAGATAGATAAATAGACAGACATCTTACGTAACACACCGGTCGATCGACCCGCGAAATAAATATCTATACTTTTTGAAAGGGAACATGAATTGTGTAAGTTCCCAATAATCGAGATTTTAATACATCATTATATCTTTTGCCCTCGTTAAAATAACGAATACCTGCAATTATTAATTCTTTTTCTTGACAAACAATAATGACCATTCCTTCAATAAAAGAAGCTGAAAAGGCCTTTCTAGAAAAGGATTATCAGAATGCTGAGAATATCTATACAGATATATTGAATATCGATATAAATCAATACAATTCTGAAAATAGATCCCAAACTGAGAAAATCGTTGATCTACAGGAACAATCCATTTTAAGTCTCTCCAAAATTTATAATATCAATGAAGATGAAAAGAAATTGATTGATTTGATTGAAAAATCTAAAGTCATAATGAGTGGTTCATTTGCTAAATCTAAAACAGCTAAAATTATTAAAGTTTTATTAGATACAGTAGAACACTCTTATACATGGAAAGATAGTTCATTAGATTCATCTTTAGAGACTTCAATTAAAACCACTAAAGAATGTATTGATTGGTCAGTTGAACAAAAGAGAACTTTTCTTCAACAATCATTAAAAATTAGATTATCTATGTTATATTATAAAAAGAAAAATTATATGGAATCATTGAAGATTATAGATCCATTAATTAGAGAATTTAAGAAATTAGATGATAAGTCATCATTGGTGGATGTTCAATTGTTAGAATCTAAAAACTTTTTCCAATTGAAAAATAATGTGAAATCAAGAGCTTCATTAACAAGTGCTAGAACAAGCGCAAATTCAATTTATTGTCCATCATCAGTTCAAGCAGAATTGGATTTAATGAGTGGTATATTGAATGCTCAAGATAAAGATTTTAAAACTGCTTATTCATATTTTTATGAAGCATATGAAAATTATCAATTACATGAAACGAAAAAGGATAATGAAACTGAAGATAATAAGTCAATTAAAGTTTTAAAATATATGATCTTATGTAAAATAATGATAGAAAGAATAGATGAAATAACTCCATTGTTGAAACAAAAATCAGTTCAACCGTTCATCAATAAATCAGACATAGAAGCAATGAAATCTGTTGCAAAATCATACTCAGATAGATCATTGAAAGAATTAGAAGATTCATTGAAAATTTACAACAAAGAATTAACATTAGATCCAATCATTAGATCACATTTATCTGACTTATATGATTCTTTATTCCAAAAGAATTTATTAAAATTGATTGAACCTTATTCATGTATAGAAATAAATCATATTTGTTCAATGATTGGGTTACCTAAAGATGTTATTGAATCAAAATTAAGTAATATGATTTTAGATAAAGTTTTCTATGGTGTTTTAGATCAAGGAAACGGTTGTTTGATTATTCATGATGAACCAGTTAAAGATGAATCTTACGATTATAGTTTGGAAATTATTAAACAAATGTCAAATGCAGTTGATTTGCTATATGAAAAGGCATCAACTTTAAATTAAATGATAGGCAAGTACTAATAGTTACAAAGCTTTTAAACATTTATTTTTCTAATTTTAATTCTAGTATATTATGTAATTTAAACATAAATCCCCTTTTCATGTTCACCATATAATGCACAACTAACACTTGCAAATTTTGTCAAAAATGGAGTTAATTCATTGGTTGAATTGAAAATTTCATATAGTTTGAATTCTTCATCAGCTAAAATGTTGACAAGTTCCCTACTCATACGTATAAATCTAGTCTCTTTTGAAATATTGTAATTAATCATCAGTAAATCAAAATATTGGTTAAAAATATTAGGTATGTAAATTCTTCTCAACTCTCTGAATACTTCAATTTCGTCATCTTCATCATCATTATCTTCCTTATTATTATTAGCAAAATCAAATAACCATGTTTTGATCAATTTATCTAGAGAGTTTATTAATGACATGGTATTATCTGTACTATTTGGATCAGGATTATAATTCAATAACATTTTAAATGTAGAAAATAAGTTATGATATTGTGATAACTCAAGTAATTTTTCAACAGATAATAAATTAAAATTTCCATCATTTGAGTCTTCTATGTTTTCATAAATTGATGATTTGAATTTATAATCATCAATTAATTGAGGTAATGAAATTGATTCTAAAAATTTAATGGCAGAACCTATTTTCCCAACCAATAGGAACCTCCTTAGCAATACCACAATTGCCTCTAATGCATCAACTATCATCTTGGCATCAATGAACCAATATATGACTGAATACAATTTGCTATCAATATCGTCAACATCATATATAAGTTGAATTTCACTGTTTGTTGGATAATATTCCATTGTTTCATTAAATGCTCTTTCAATCGTACTTCTTAAAATGGTTTCTAATGGTAATTTGAACAGTCTAATATTATTTATTTGATTAACCCTTTCATTAACATTGAATTCAAATTGAAATAAAATTGAGGAGTAAATATCAACTATATCATCATTCATTGGAATAAAAGATATGTAGACAGGTACTAATTCATATGATTTGTATAACATCAATCTTATTATGTAACATTTTAATAATTTTGTATAATCATCATTTTTAATTAAATTTTCACCATAAATTAATTGTAAAACCACTGATAAATGTGTAAGAATTCTTAATAAATATGATTCATTACTAATTTCACTCTCTATATGAGATTCATTTTCATTTGAACTTAATGAATCTAATGAATCAATTGTATTATCCATTAATGTTTTAACATTATCCGATATTATTGAACCAATTAAAACTCTAATTGAATGTTTACTTTGATCTTTAATATTATTGTTGCTATCATTGGCTAATTTATTCAAAATATCATTTAAAGAATTAGACATCAATGGAGGTCCTGGTAATTTTTTTATTAATGAATTATCTGCAGCAGTCAAGGTATTATTTGTTAGATTGTTATTAATCATAAATATTTTTGATTCCAATTTAGAATTCAAAAAATTGTCCAAGTATAAATATAACTTTTCTTCCCATGTATCTACTAATTTATCAGAAGACATCATATCAGAAGATAGAAGCCCATAACATGCTCTTTCATGAGGACTTATTTTTTCATTCTTTGATAATTGATAGATTGTCCTCTTTCTTGAAAGTTTATTTTTTACACCAGATGCAACGGTATTACCAGAACAATCATTCAAATCTATAACTGGATCAATTCTATCAGTTAAACCAGTTAGAAGTAATGCAAAGTCCCAATTGTTGGTTAGTTTACTCACTTCTTTCAATTCATGAATCTCATTCGATAACAATAGTTTGAAAGCTCTTTTGAAGAAAAGCTCATCTTTAATAATATCATTACTATCAATTTGTAAATCACTTCTCAACGGTGCATCAATATCCAAATTTTTAACAAGTGAAGGATCTCTATTAATATTATTTAGTTTGTTTACCGTATTCAACCATTTTATCGTTTGGAAATCAATTTCTGATTCATCATCAGATTGCGAAGGGAAGTCTAATTTGAAAGTTTCTGATAGTGCTTTCATAGACGTGAAAATTTGCAATAATTTGGTATCTGATGAAATAACCTCGTCAGTAATTACTGTTTCTGACGAATATTCACAAATATTAGTATTGTTGAATCCATCGGTTTTACTAACTGCTAGATGCTTATCAAATTTGACATCCAACAATGATTCTAATATGGTCCAAAACTTGCATTCTAACACCCAATTCGATATATGTTCCACTTGTGACGGATCTGATTCATACAGACTAATGAGCTTTTTGTATGTTATGAGTTTGAAACCTAATACAATTGAGCGTAGATCTGCCATTCCAAACTCTACTCTGAAGTTCTTCAACACATTGGCAAATGCTGTATGGATACCTCCATCCTCCACATCCACTACTATAGCATCCCCTGAAACGTTCATTTTGTTTACCTATAACGTGGAAAGAAAAAATAAGAGTTTGGCATTATAAAACTTGTATCAGAGAGAAAACATACACAAATTTAATAATAAAAATTGAAAAAATGCTTGAAATTTTGGCAAACCGTACACCGTGACCAAAAACTATAGATTTAGTTGTAATGTTAGTTTTAGGAATTGTCAATGTGAGGGCATCGTTTTGATTAGGTACTAAGGCTGAAAGTCATTTTAAACAATTGATATATAAACAATGGTGGAGGTATCACTAGTTGTTGGAAAGCTTGACGCGTCATTGGCGTTGTTGTTGACCAAGGATCACCATCTGATTGAATTCCCTACAATTTTATTGCCGGATGGGATTTCTACAGGTTCAATTGTGAAAATCACATGTGAGAGAGATACCAAACAAGAAGAGATTGAAAGAGAACAGTTCAATCAGTTACAGGAAGAGATATTTGAAGTTTTTGGTAAACATGAGCCAGAGAACCCTGTTTTAAAAACCGTCAATGTTACTCAAACCTCATGTGTTTTGGAATGGGAACCTTTGAATTTAGGTACATCTGAATTGAAAGAATTGACATTGTACAAGAATGGGGTTAAGTTAGGTCCTATCAAGAATCCATTTCAAAGAAAGAACATCAAGTTTAGTGGGTTACCAGTGGATTCGCCATATAAATTTCAGTTAAAATTAGAAACTTCCTCAGGTGTTTATTATTCAAATATAGTTGAATTAAGAACTCACAAAATGACGGATCTGTCAGGTATTACAGTTTGTATTGGTGATATTGATTACAGCAAAGAGAATTTTACATTTAGCGATATTACCAATTTAATTTCATCAATTGGTGCAAAGGATTATTCAACACAAGTCAAAGTTGATACAACCCAATTTATATGTACAAAAGATTCGGGAATTGAATACCAAAAGGCAAAGAATATGAATATTCCAATTATAAGACCTGAATGGTTAAAGGCATGTCAATTGGAAAGAAGAATTGTTGGGGTTAATAAGTTTTATTTGGATACTGAAAATCCAATTTGGAAAGCAAAGAATTTCTGGGAGTTTGAATCAAATGGCAATGATGATCATAATAATAATAATGGTGATGCTAATGACGACATTAGTAACAATACCACACCAATAAGTAATGTTATGAACAACAACAGTATTCCTAATATAGTTATCGACCACGATAAACCGTTAAATACCCCAGATGAAACCCCAAATGAAGAACCTGCTTTGGAAACTGTGGAATCGGTAGAGGAGACAGAACCGGTTGAGCATTCAGTTGATGATGCGGTTACTGAAACTAAGATTGAGGATTCAGAATCTCCAAACCTGAATGAAGAATCAGGTGAAGAAGTGTTAGTAGAACAACCACAGGAGGATGTTTTAAATGAGCAACAACAAGTTGAACCAGAAAATACAATTGAAGAAGGGAATGGTGTTACTGGGGAAATAAGATCAGAAGATAGTACCACCGCTATCAAAGAAACGAGCATTGAGCAACCGGTGGAAACAACTGATATAGCTGAAGAGCCAGTTGAAGAGCCAGTTGAAGAGCCAGTTGAAGAGCCAGTTGAAGAGCCAGTTGAAGAGAAAACTGAGGAGCCAGTCGAACAATCAGTCGATGAGCCTATTTCAGAACAGATTGATTTCACACCCGCTGAAGATACGATAGATACACCAACTGAAATAAATGAACCAGAATCACAACCTACTGAAATCATTGAACATTTGGAAACACCAGCCGAATCTGAAGATCAAGAATCAACAGTTACTCCAATTTCAACAACTGAAGATAAAGGTAACGACAATAAGATACTTGACGAAGTAGATTTAAGCGAAGAAACGAACAATGCTTCTGAAACAAGCAAGAAAAACAAGAATAAGAAGAAAAATAAGAAGAAAAATAAGAAATAGAATTGCCGACATTAATTGTATCATTCTAAGATTGTAGACTTTATTTATTTGAGTGTTTAATTTTTGATTTTTAATACAAAATTATTAAATTCTAGTATAAAAAGTAAATTTAATTAGAGCTAAGAAAAGGGAAAATAGAACGATATTGGTATTCATTAACAAAGATTTCAAGAATCACCAAATAAACGTCTAACTTTTCTTAACACAGAATCTTTTTCAGGGTCATAAGGATGATCTTTGGAAGGTATTTCTAAAATTGCTGGAAATGGATCTGTAAATGAATCAATCTCAATTCTAATCTTATCAGCTAAATGTTGATTAATCAATAAGATAGCAATGTCATTTCTACTTGTAAAATCTTCGAATGTTGAAAGTAACTCATCAGCTGAAGTATCATCGGTACACATTTTGAAATTTCTCTCCTTACCTGGTTCATCAGTAACTTGGCCAATACCAGCCAATAACATACCAGTGATAGTATCGTCATCACCCATACATGCGAGCAATGTTCTGTTTTTAGCTTCGGAAGTCATTGTCCAATTGAATTGAGAAGCAAAGAAAAGATAACGAGATTGATGCAGCCAAATTTGAAATACCTCACACTTCAAAATTGAAATTTGACATGTTAGTTAAATCTATAAGTTTTCCAAACCATCTTTTTTTTTAAAGTCTTTTCTTAAACCCGAGAAGTATTTAAACGTTATAATAGTTATTTTCATAACCTAAGAATGTTGAATAGAATTGGTAGTATTAGAAGCTTTCATACAAGTAGAATATGTTTTTCAGGACATTCTAAATGGGCGACTATTAAACATAAAAAGGCAGCAAATGATGCAGCAAGAGGAGCAGCATCATTTAGAATGTCGAAACAAATTCAAGTTTTCGCCAAAATGGGAGGATCTGATATAAATCAAAACCTTATGTTAGCCAATGCTATTGATAAAGCAAAGGCATTAAATATACCCAAAAAGGTTATTGAAAGTGCTATAAAAAGAGGTACAGGAGAATTGAAAAGTACTGAAAAGATGGAAAGTGTTATTTATGAAGGATTAGCACCTGGAGGTGTTGCTGTTATTATTGAAGCGATTACGGATAATAAGAATCGTACTATTGGTTATATACGTCCATGTTTTAATAAATATAACTTAAATATGACGCCAACATTATATATGTTTGATAAGAAAGGAGTTTTATTGATTGATATTGGTGAAAAAACTAGTGATGATGTATTTGAAGAAATGATTGAAATTGGATGTGAGGATATCAATGATATTGAAAATGATGTTGAAGAAGCATTAATAAGTAAACAAGTTGAAGAAGGAAATTTACTTGAACTTATTACTGATGCAAAGGAATTAGGTAAGATTGGTAAAGATTTAAAAGAAAGAGGATATAAGATTAAAGAAATGGGCATTGAATATCTTGGGAAGGAAGATTCATTAGTTGAAATTACTGATGAAGATACAATGACAAGTTATGAAAAATTTATGTCATTACTTGATGATATTGAAGATATTACCCAAGTTCATACCAATTTAAAGGAATGATATGGACTATAAATGTGATTTACATGTATATAATATATTCTAGATTTAGAACCATAATTAATTCGGTAAAATTAGTAATATTAAAGAGATGATTGAATATGATCTAATAAATTATACTTTCCCAATATGAATGTATGTTTGAGTGTTTGTTTATATAATATATAAATAGTATAAAAAATAATAATTAATAGTAGTAGTGATAGTAGTGGTAGTTATAATTATATTAATTGTTGATAATTGTTTTGATAATAAATTGAATAAAGTTATCTAAACATTATGCAATTGAAAAAAGATTTAGAGAATTGAATAGATAGATTTGATAAATATTAGTGAATAAATAAAAGTATAAAGCGATTACTCCTTCTTTTCTAAAGCTTCTTTAAGTTTATCATCGAAAACTGGATTAGCTCTACCAAGTTTAAGAGTTCTATCGGTAGCTAATTTCTTGTAGGTGAAATAAGTTGCAGAGAAACAGACAACTAAACAAGCAGCATATAAAGGATATAATTCAGGTGGAACGTGAAAAGCGGATTTTGGAGCAGCGGAGAATCTTGGGAAAGTTGGTCTCATTGTTGTTGATTTTAGTGTGACTATTTAGATAGGAAACTAAAGAAAAGATTGAAGAAATCAGAGTTTGCCTCGATCGAATAGGTGCTAATAGTCAAATTTTAGTGGTGTTATTGAAATTAATTCAGCACTGGCGAGAGAGAGAAAGAGAGAGCATGTGCTGACATAAGCCGTTTTTTTTCTGAGCACATCATTTTTTCGCACTGTAGGAGAAACAGATGGAGTGATGAGCCAATGAGAAGACGGAGAATAGAGAAAGGGGCGGCCAAATGCGGGAGTGCGGAAGGGAGAGGTTAAACACCAGTGCACAGATAAGAAAAAAAAGACAAACTGCTAATGGGCGACGCGTCGTTGAGGCGTCACGTGCCGTTGCCATTTTAATTATTTTTTTCTTCTTTTTTTTCGCCTCGAGGGCAAACAAAAGTCCAAGACAATCGGGAAATCTTTGGCAAAAAATGCGTTTGGCATCAATTTTCAGTTTTCAGACTCATCAGAGCCTTCAAGTTCCATTTCATATTTAAATGTTCTGATCAAGATATCTTACTGGTCTTTGATCCCTTCTTGGAATAAACTGGCAACGTGCTTCTGCCTCCTTCTCATTTAACAATTCATGCAGAAGCAATTTCATCACTCCCGCAATCAGTCGCACAACGGGCAACATCATGGCCATCATAGCCACAATGGTCATAACAATCATTATCAATCTCAACAGAGAGCTTCATTGACTCCTTCTGAATTCGAAGCTGCTAATAAACATATGAAAGATAGATTTGTTTTTGCTTTAACCAAAGCCTTGGGTACTCGTATTACCATAACTACTCAAAATAATACAATTGTTGGGATTTTATACTCAATTGGTGAATTTAATGATTTCATACCTTCAATGGTAATTAGATATCCAACTTCAGATTCTAAAATTTTTGACTCAGATTTATTATTAGTTAATTTTTCTCAAATTCAAATGATTAAATGTGATCATGTAAATTTATCTCCTTCAATTCCTCAGGTGTCACATTCACCAGTTTCATCTTCGACTAATTCTTTTGACGACAACAATTTTGCAAAAGAAATTATTAAATCCGATGATCAAGTTGAAGTTAATACACAATCCATTGATAAATCTGAAGAATTTGCATTACAAACCAAACCAGAAATTAAATCAGAAGTTAAACCAGAAGTTAAACCAGAAGTTAAACCAGAAGTTAAAGTAGAAGGTAAAAAAGAAGTTAAACCAGAAGTTAAACCAGAAATGAAACCAGAATCAAAACCAGAATTGAAGTCCGAATCAAAATCTGAACCTAAATCAGGAGCTAAATCAGGACCTAAAGTTGATTCTAAGGCAGAAACCAAAACTTCTACCATACAACCAAAAGTTGAAAAATTAACTCTCAAACAAGAAACAAAACCTACAGGTGCACTAATTAATGATAACAAAAAGTCGAAAACAGATTCTAAATCCTCATTTTCACCTCTACACCCTTCTTCATCCTCCAAGAACTCTTTTAAAACAGATACTGATATTTCAAAGAGAGAATTCAAAGAACATGAACTTCAAAAATGGACACCTGATCCTGAACCTGTTAATAGAACTTTCTCTAGTACAATCAGACAAAAAATTAAATCTAACGTTAATTTGGAAGGTGAATTAGAATCATTTTCCCTTTCAAGTAAAAATAATTCTAATTCAGAAAAGTATGATCAGTTTAAAGCAATGGAAGAAAAATTCAATGTTGTTGCTTCATTTGATGAAAATGAATACACCAGCAAATTGGATACATCCCATCCTGATTACAAAACAAGAAGAGAAGCTGCAGAGAAAATATCTGAAGATATTTTAAAATCTTCAACAAGTGGTAATTTACATCTGGCTGAAGAAAGAGGTTTAGTTATTGATGTTGCCACTGCTGACGAAGAAGATAAATATTCTGGTGTTCAAAGAGAAAATGCAGAATCTAGTAAAAATTTGTTTAATTTGTTGAAAAACAACTCTATTGATGATCTGAAGGTTGAAAAGGTTGAAAAGATTGAAAAGGCTGAAAAGGTTGAAAAGGCTGAAAAGGCTGAAAAGATTGATAAAACTGATAAAACTGATAAAATTGATAAAACTGATAAAACTGATAAAATTGATAAAACTGATAAAACTGATAAAGCTGATAAAGTTAAAAGAATTGATAAAATTGAAAATGGTGACAAGTTAAAATCAAAACCTTCACCAAATTCAAATCAATTGAAAAAACCAACTTTGACATCTCCTGTGAATAACAGTAGTCAACCTGTTAACGTGACGAAGAAAAAACCAACCACTCAACAAACTGAACCTTCGATTTCACAAAAGGATGTTCAAAAATCAACACAAACGAAACCACAAACAACAATGAATTCGAACCCTTTATCATCTACTCCTGTCTCAAACAACACCCCTATAAACACAACAACCAACATTACCACTCCATCATCTACATCATCTGCATCCTCATCATCAGCTAAAGTTGCATCTATTCCTCCCAAACCTAAAGCTCCATCGAGTCATAGAAACTCTTTTAATTCATATCAACCTCCTACTAATAATTACAACACTTTACATACTCCAAATCAACAAATGAATTCTCCTCAGCAACATTATAATATGATGTCAAGAACTCCAAATCATAATAATAATGCCAATCAAAACAACAAATCTGGCGTTTTCAAAATATCTAACAAATCGGCAGTTTCGAAGGGTAAATCATTATTGGATAAGAAATTTAACATATTACTAACAGCTAAGACCGAATATTCAAATTTACATAAGAATGAAGAAAATAACATAATAGTAGACATAATACCATTAGTTCCTTCTTTCAAATCTGAATTGACGTGGTATCACTCTGTTAATAAATCATATAAGGATTTGATTAAAGAAAAACTTCAAGCAACAATAACTCTACAACCTGCTCCGCAAATGTTTTATCCAAATCCTCATCAGAATATAAATCATCCACATAACCATCCACATAATCATCCTCATAATCACAATTATCATCATAACCAACCAATACCACAATATATGCAACATCAGCAACATCAACCAATATCGTATCAACAGAAGATTCATATGACGCAACAAATGGCATATCCAATGCAACCTCCTATGTATGAATATTCAAATTATCAAATACCTCCACCTCCACCTCCACAACAACAGATGTACTACATCCCCTCAACATCTCAATACATGATGGTACCACAAGGGGGCATGATGTATAACAATAACAATAGAAATCAATATAATGGTAATTGATTATGTTGTTATGTTCCCTATATGAAGACTCAATATCTTTTTTTATAAACTTTTGTAAACATTATTTTTAGTTAATTGACTAAATTATCAAAATGAAAAGTAAAGGAATTTTTTGAAATTCTCTAATAAATTATCACTGCATGAATCTTAAGAAAAAAATTTTTTAAGATAAAAATAATTTTTCTGTCAGATTGATTGATCAAACTTTCATTCTTTAAAAATTTTCTTTCCAAAAATCCCCCATATTAAAGCAATAATAAATAATGGAGGACCCAAAGATCTATCGTACCCTTGGTCCGATTTATATCTCATCTATACTGCCAATTGAAAACAAACAAGATTTATTTAAAACACATTCAATTACTACAATTATTTCCATAACAGAATCGTCAATACCTGAAATTTACAAAGAAGAACCATACAGACACATTCAAATTAAATTAAATGATACTGCACAAGACATTATCTTTCCATTTATATCTGAAGTGAACCATGCAATAGCTGAAACTATATATCTAAATCCTGATGCTATTAAGCCACAATTGTCTGGAAATGGAGTATTAATTCATTGTCAATCTGGTATTTCACGTAGTGTTACATTTGCTTGTGCGTATATAATGAATCGATATAAATTAAGTGTTCAACATGCATTACATGCGATTAAAAGAAATTATCCTGATAGAACATTTGAACCAAATGAAGGATTTTTAGAACAATTAGAAATTTATAATGATACTGAATATACTACTGATTTACAATTATTGAAGAGTAACTCACCACGTTGGCGTGGATATAGAATGAAATATTTAGTTAGTCAATTGTATGATGAAGATAATATTGATGAAAATAAATTTAGTGATGTTTCTAAGGCTGAAGCTGGTGATAAATTATGGTTTGGATTTCAATGTTGTAAATGTCGTACATTATTGGCTAATAACTTAGTTTATGTTCCACATTTACCACCTTTTGATAAAGAAGATAAACAATTGTTTTTCTATAAAAGAGGTTTAGGAAATCAAATTGCACAGAATAAATGTACACATATTTTCACTGAACCATTACAATGGATGAAAGAAAAAATTGTTGAAAATGATGAATTTTTACAAGGTCGTTTAGATTGTTACAAGTGTAATGCTAAAGTTGGTGCATATAATTGGAAAGGTGGTAGATGTAGTTGTGGTAAATGGATGGTACCTTCTATTTATCTCTATAAGTCTAAAGTTAATCAAATTGATTCAAATGGTAAACTTATTTTACAAAGTGATATTCGTGCAATATAAATTATCTAATCCAATATATAGACAAAATAAAAAATCCTAGAAAATGTAATGTATATAAGTTAATTATCGTTATTGTTATTACGATTATCATTGTCATTGTAATTGTAATGATCATTTTCATCGTGATTTTCTTCTAAAACCATATCAGTCCCTGATGTTTGGTTCCATCGATTAGGTGAACCCATTGATTGATTGTGTGATATGTTTGGATCACCCTCAGATTCTTCGAGTGCTAGAAAGTAATCATTTTTAGAACTTCTTTTGATGGGCGGGACAGATAATAACGTCAAATCTTCATTGAAACTACTCTGTAATACATTCTGTATTTCATCATCTTCTTCGTCATCATCTTCATAATTAACAATAGCTTCATTCCCCACATTTTCGTAATCGTAATCATCTTCTTCGTCATCTTCATCGTCATCTTCATCTTCATCAGCATCTTCAAGTTCGACTTCATCGATTTCATCAGAATTGTAAATATATTGATTTGAACTACTTGGTATATCATGATCACTTAATTCTTCATCCAAATCAATCTCTACTGCTACTTCTTCTTCTCTAGTTACTTCACTTTCATTTTCTCTTTGAACTTCATTATTATCAACTTCCATTTGATTATTATTTGATTGCATTTGATTCAGATTCTCTCCCATCATTTCTGTTATATTTCCATCATCATCCATATTATCACCATCTGTTATATTCCTTTCAACCAATGCTGAATCTAAAACTTCAATTTCATTAATCTCATTAAACATTTCAGATTCTTCAATTATTTGTTTCATTGTTTTATTAATACCAGTACAAGTAATCCAATTATAACCCCATTTATTAATATCATTATTTCTTTGTAATTTCATACTTAATTCTAAACTTAATTGATCAATGCCATCATTGTTCATTCGTTTAGAAAGTATATTTTTGATTTTATTTGAAGATGTGTTATTGGGGAATGGTTTGGGTCTTATGGGCGTATATGATGATAATGGAGGATAATCTGATTTTCTTACACCTTTATTCAATTGTCTAGATTCATTGTTAGTTATATTCGACTTTTGATGTAATCTATATGTTAGATTCGGTATATACATTGTTATTATTTGGAAAAGACTCGACTAAAAGATTATCAGTTGAAAATCTATATAAAAAAATAAAAACTAATTACATCACATATAATTTTGTGTGTGAGATCACAAATTTTAAGTAATTAAATCTTTTCAGATTACTATAATAAAAATGAATTTTTTGTTTGTTTGTTTTTTGAAATTGTTGCTATATACAGGTTATATATATTATTGATGAATATATTAAAATAACTTATTATAAAAAACATCAGTTCAGAGGCTTTTCAGTTGAATTTCCAAAGAAACGATCCCATTGTCCCTGTTTATGTAACATTGCCAAGGCTAAAACTAAAGGTAATTGCCAAATAGAACTCCAAAAAGTTTTTTTCGCCCAAATATTTGCTAAATCAATATCATTTTTAGTTGCACCACCATTTTGTAATACTGCCTTTGAATAATTATGACGTTGTTGTAACCAAAATTTAAAAGAATTATAAGTCATCCAAAAATTTAAAATTGATGAATCAATTGCAAAATAAGGATCACAAACATTAAAGTAAATCATTGCAAAGCAAATTGGGAACATTAAAAGTGAATATCTAAGTGCAACTCTTGCATTTAATTTAGGGTTAACAAAGGCAGTCATCACATAACCTGCTCTTTTATATTCATCTTTAATATTATGACTTAATGAATTAAAATGTGGGAATTGCCAAGCATATAATAACATTGCTAAACACCAAGCACCAGGATCCATAAGTGATGAATTGGAAGCCCATCCCATTAATGGAGGTATTGCACCAACAATTGCACCAAGCCAAGTATTTAAAATTGATTTTCTTTTCAATGAAGTGTAAAACCAACTATAAAGTACAATATTAATTGCAGCTAAATATGAAACTATTGGATTAGCACCAAAATAAAGTACTGTACAACCTAAAGTACCAATAATTGAAGCAAATGTAAAAGCTTCTGATGGTTTAACTAAACCTTTAACAACAGGTCTAGTTGATGTACGAACCATTTGTGAATCAAAATGTGGTTCACGACCCATATTAATTGCATTTGCTGCACCAGAAGTTAATAAAGTACCAACAGTTAAACTAAAGAATTTTGTAAAATCAACTGGATTAGGTGCTAAAATGTATGAACAAATTGATGATAACATAATTAAGAATGTTAAATGAGGTTTAGTTAATGTAACATATGGATTTATTAGTTGTTTTAAAGTCTTTTCATCTCCTTGTAAATATTGTTCTATAATAGATTTTTTATTAGATATGGTATTGTTATTATCAATAAGATTTGAATCTTCATTAAGATTTTTTATTTTGACATCGAATGGTATATGAGAAGTTGTTGAAGGATGACATATTTGAGAAACTTTTTCAGTTGCAGATGATAATTTATTCGAAGAATAAGCTCGAACAACTGGATTGGGTAGTATTGAGTTTGAAGAGAGTGAATAATTGTAATTTGGTGTGAATATATTGGTACTTGATTTTAAGTAGTTATTGGATAAAAAATTGAAAGACGGAGATTTAAACGCAGTACTAGATGAAGAGGTTGAGACAAATCGCCTCGAAAAAAGATGCAAAACATGATTCTGAGAAACCATCTTGTTTGATGGGATGGTTTTGTAGAGTCTGTAAATCAATACACTAGTCAAAATCTCCTTTCATAATCACAAATGTGATTTGATAATTCCATTATTTAATTTGATGCAGTATTTCCCTCTACCACAAAAAAAAATAAAAAACAAAAAATAAAAAATAAAGGATTTAATGGGATCATCACAATAAATTCGACGCAGCGACGCCATGATGGTTTAACTTGCTTTGTGTAAAGTCTTTACTATAGGAGATTATTTACTAAGTCATCTAATCAGTTATACAGTTACAGCAGTGGATTTTGCATTATCCACCTTGTTATCGATAAGATCATGGAAAGCAATGATTGAACGGACAAGACTAGCCACGTACATAATCATGAGTTGGTCGTTAGTTTTCACGTTAAATGCAGTACTTGTACCATCACCATAAGATGATGTTGATGTTGCAACATCTGATATTTGTGAAATGTTTGGTAAAAGATTGAAAATGTCCTGCAATTTCCCCAAAATGCTGGAATTTATTGGTAATTTACCGGATATTATTTTGGACAAATAGTTGACAATTTGAGAAAGTTTATCATTAAGAGATTTTAATGATTTAAAGTTATTTGATAAAGAAATAGTCAAATTACCTCTATTTTCATCTCTGATATCTCTAAGAAGATGTTCAACACCAATTTCTTCTGCTTCTTGAGCTTCGATAGTTGAAGGTAAATGAATAAATGTTTGATTAATGAGAGTACCATCATCATTTATTTCATCCATTGCACGATAACAATCAGTTGGAATATCAATTTTATTAGTTGAATTGACATCAACAATTAATAAAAGAGGGGATGGTGTAAGAGATTTAAAGACATTATTAATTTTTAAATCATTTTTACGTAACTTTGGACCTGAATGATACCAACCTATTAATTTTTCCTTTGCATTAATTTTTTTAAACATTTCCATCATAGTGTCAATATAATTATGGTCCAAAAACCAGATATTAGGATTTTTCTCATCTTCTTCATATGGGATGGCAAATGAGTTTGTAATTTTAGGATTAGCTGGATCAGTATTGTCTCCCAATATCACACCAACCACCCGTTTTGAGGCGTTGTTGGTTGAAGCGGAAGAGCGTAGCACACGCTCATAGTGGTCAACAACAGATAAAAGCACGAGAGGGGCCACAGAGACTACCATTGTAATTGTCAGACAGAAGAAGCAGTTTTAGATGTGTTTGTGTGTCTTGAAAGCTCTAAAGAAGGCAGAATTAAAATCATGATAGAATTTGCCCTTGTCTTGTCGGAAATTTGCACAAAAACAAAAAAACAAAAAAAACGAAAAAACCCATGTTCTCAAGGTGAATATTCCGAGCACCGGGGAATTGGCCCTTCCTTATCAATTGCGGATGAAAAAAGGGAATCACCCACACACGCTCGGAATTTCTCGGAAATTAGTGCCCATTTTTTTGCGGGGAAAAAAAAACCGTTGCGCCGCGAAAATCCCGAGGATGGCCCTTTCCGCCTTTTTTTTCTTTTTTTTCTTTTTTTTGACAGATTTTTCACATGGCAGCAGCGGCAGTTTCTTTTTTTTTTCTTTTTTTTGCTTTTTTTTTTTTTTTTGGCAGCCGAGGGAATCAAATCAAATCGAATCGCACAAGAGGCCAAACATCACATGTGACGTTTTGGCACCAAGACAATTGCAGTAAATCACGTCTCTGCTCTGTTTACTAGGAGTTTTACTAGTATAAAAGGTGTCTAATCACCCTTTCTTATCTTATCTTATCTTTTCATCTTCTCATCTCTTAGCACCTTTTCCTTGTCCAAAGGTCACACGATGTCTTTATTGAAAAAGGTCCCGCTCAATCCACTTCCCTCGATTAGACGTTTAGCTTCATTTCGGGGGCCCTCTCGTTTACCAAAACCTCCGACTCCTTCCGGTCCTGCTGGTCTTGCTGTATTAGCCATCGTCACTGTTGGAGTTTTCCTTGCTGTTCGTCATGATACACGTAAGGCCGTATACCCTCGTCCAACATCATGGTCTCTTTTCATTTATTCTTGGCTTCCTTTAAATGTCCTTTCAAGATTATGGGGATCAATTAATAGCTTTATTATACCAACACCTTTAAGAGCACCAGCTTTTAAACTTTATTCAACAATGTTTGGAGTTAATCTAGATGATATGCAAGATCCAGTTTTGGAAAATTATGAAAATTTATCTCAATTCTTTTATAGAGCTATTAAACCAAGTGTTAGACCAATTAATCAAAATTCAATTCTTACATCACCATCTGATGGTACTATTTTAGGTTTTGGGAAAGTTTCAACAAATGCAACTATTGATCAAGTGAAAGGTATTACATATACTTTAGATCAATTATTAGGTACCCCACAAAGTGATAAAATTATTCATTCTCAAATACAAAATTGTCAAATTTGTCATCCTGATATAGAATCAAATTCTCTGAAACATTTAACTCCAACTCCTTCTTTCCATCCTCATGCTTCAAAATTAACTTCAAATCCTTCTTTACCTTCTTTACCAATTCTTGAAAATACAATTTCAACAGATGATTTTATTGAATCTGCTCCAGAATCAACTCAACCTACAAATGATTTATTTTATACTGTCATCTATCTTGCTCCTGGTGATTATCATAGGTTTCATTCCCCAACTAATTGGGTTACAACAACTCGTCGTCATTTCATAGGTCAATTATATTCAGTCTCACCTTATTTTCAGAAAACTTTTGAAAATTTATTCGTTTTAAATGAACGTGTTGCCCTATTAGGTTATTGGAAATATGGATTTTTCAGTATGACACCAGTTGGTGCAACTAATGTAGGTTCAATTAAATTAAATTTTGATAAAGATTTATTAACAAATACGAAAAGAATAAATGGTGTGAAAACTAAAAAACATACTTGTTATGAATCTCATTATACAAATGCTTCAAAAACTTTAAAAGGTCATCCTCTTTTCAAAGGTGATGAAATGGGTGGTTTCATGTTAGGTTCAACTGTGGTTTTGGTTTTTGAAGCTCCAAAATCTTTTAAATTTTGCTTAGAAGAAAACCAAACTGTTAAATTGGGTCAACCATTAGGTGATATCTAATCAACATATATAGATCTATCAATTTATTAGATTATCATTATTTATTCTTAAATACTCCCCTCTTTAAACTCTCAATGAATTCAATATTTAAATAACTTAATCCATTCTCTTCCCCATATTCTTCTTCATTATTTCTCGATTCTTCTTCCATCATATTTTCAAATATTTTTCTTCTCTTATGTTTCATATTTTCAACTATAATACTATCAACAAAATTAAATATCAATTTTAAATCCTCATTTAAATCTAATTTTTCTACTTCTTGTTTAAAATCAAATACACTCATTTCCTCAAATTCTTCTTCAAATAAAATACTCTTTGCATTCTCATCTAATTTGTTGAAAATTTCTAAATTTTTTAATGATTTAATCATTCTATTCTCATTATTATTTTCCTTTTCATCATCATTTCGTAAATTCATTTTAACAAGCTCTTTTAATCCCATATTTAACGTTTTGTAAAGTTTTCTTCGTTCAACATACAATGTTAGGTTTTTCTTGAATCCTTCTTTAACTTCTTTGTTCGATCTTACTAAATCAAATTCAACCGGGTAGTATTCACTATTCTTGCTGATGCTAATTTTATTAATTAATGATAAATCTGGTAATAAACATGGACTTGGAACTCTTAATATAACCTCATTTTTCAGGTAAACATCAACATCAATATTGATAATTTCTCCTTTGTCATTATTATTATCAACTTTTTTAACAATTAAACATCGATTTTCAACTGCTAAAGACCAGAAATTTCTAATTGCTGCTTGTAAATAAATATCTTCCTCTATTTCACTATTGAACCTAGGATAAATGGATGTAATCAATGCAGCAATACAAAATTTATCACTTATGTTAAAGGCTTGTTGTCCACCTCCAAGAAACAAAAATCCTAATGACATATTAACAGCCATATAGTTCCCATACCTAGTAAATTTATCAGTAATACCTTGTAAAAATCTTAACCTTCTCATTACATCTAAATCCCCACTACCAGCCATTATAATTGACAATCCTAAAATAACTAAATCTCGAATGCTTCGAATATTGTATAACGTCACTTTGTTATCATAATTCAACGGTTTTGTCATACTTAAATTTAGTAATTTATCAAAATAGTCGAGAAGCAACTTCTTAGCTTCTAGGTTACCACTTGATGCATAACAAATTGAGATAGATAGTATTGAACCACAAACAATATTTAAATATTGTAAAATGTTTATATTTAATTCATGCATTTGATTGATATCCATGTTAAGTTTAATACAATCGGGAATTTGACTTTCAATAAATTCTTTTGACGGTTCAATCAAATCCCACATTATCATATTCTTACATAATATTCTAAGCATCAGCAAATCAGGTCTAACATAGTCTAATAGTTGATTACTCTGTGGAACTTCAAGTTTATTACAAATTTCTTGATTGTTGCTTTTCAAAAACATAAACATTAATGCAATTATAGCCCCCGAACATGATTTATCAAATTCCTTTAATGTTTGAACATCCCTGATTGATGTTCCGTATGAAATCAAATCATCAATTATATGACTATCGTTGCTTGATATTAGCTCATCACCTTTACCTAAATTTATGTATCCCAAAGCAATTCCCGCTGCTAATTGGTATCCTTCACTAACAACTTTTTTATCATTAATTATTAGTGAACAGCTTATTTGACCTAAAAGAATTTCTGATATACGCCTATGTTGGCTTTCAAGGTAAATCAACCCAATACCAATTATACCAGCTGTTTGGACAGGCAATTGAACATTTAAATCGGTAGAACCTGATGGTAAGAATGCAACGACATGAACTGATAAAACTTTCGTCATTTTCATATCCATAGTACCTTTTAAACTAGCGGACATACCGATCAATAAACCTATACTTGTAAAAATATGTTTTGGACCCAAATAGTTGTAAATGTGCCATTCTTCAAGCTGTTTTAAATGACCATTAAGTCCTAATCCCAACAAAAACCCCGCATGTTCTGAATTAAGCTTTGGCGGTTTGTTAAAAACAACCCAGCTTCCAGTAATTTCTTTAAATTTTTTGGAAACTAGTAATCCAGAACTGACACCGTTATGGAAATATCCACATTCCATCAAATAAGCAGGTAAACTATTATCATCTAGCGAAACATTGATGTTATCGGGCAGTATCAGTGTGCTGAAATTCATCTTCGCAATAGGGAATCCTTCAGTAACTAATGGTTTTTTACTTGAATTAAAAACAGCACCTCTGCCAATAGGAACAGTCAAAGTTCTCATGGCAATTTTGACACCAATTGATCTTTGGTGTAAAAGTTTTTCATTATCATCCCTGTTTGTAGTAGATTCATAAGTAAAAATTTGAGGTTTTGAAGTTTGTAATAGCTTCACCAACTCATAAAATCTTCGATCTTTGGAAAAAATCAGTTTGGTTAAATTGTATTTTTCAAATTCCAAGTTATCATCCGATGAATTGCTTGAATAGGTAGAATTCAAATCATGTTCCTGTCTGTTCTCGTTGAATAACTCATATATAATTTCTTTTGTACTTTTAGGTGGCAAAGAGTTGTAGGTTTTTGTAACTCTATTTAGAAAAGAACTTGAGTTATCACAGCCAAGTTGTAAAATGTCTTTTCTTCCAATTAATTTACACTCTTCATTTGTAATGTTCCAATTAAATTTGACTTTTCTTTGACATAATTCTATCGTATTTTTAAAAATAAAATAGACACTAGGCGGGTATGTTTCTATTTCTGCTGAACCAACATTGAAAGAGACCATTGTTCTAATTAGATCTAAATTCTCAAATTCTGACGACACTATAACTTCAAATAATCTCAAAATGTTATATGTCCTAGGTGTAATTTTTTTATCCGCTGCTTCATCTTCTCCTGAAATAATCGAAAATGTAATGTATGAAACCAAATTTTCCGAAAACAAACTACTTATAGATTCCATAATGTTTGGAGGTTGGTTAATGTATTCTGGTAAAGCAAACTCGATGGATTTATCAATTAATCTTTTGTCAATGTTATAATAGTTTTGCCATCCTTCTGACCATGACATCCAACTAACTAATTGTGAAAGTAATTTTGAAAGTTGATCATAGCTATTTTGGGATAAAATGTTCAACTTGTAATCTTCTCTAATAACATGTAATGCCAAAACAATTTTGGGTAACAACGGTTCAAGTAAAAAGTCACGACTATCATTAACCAACTCAGATTTGTTATATCGTCTAGCTAACTGTACGTACGGTATCAATTCCGTAATTTCATTTAAACTATTATCAACTAATGAAAGATCTATGTTTTCTGGTATACTCATTGACAATAAGGTAACAACATAGACTTTCCAATCCGTGCAGTTAGGAATGTTCAACTGTTTATTAGAGCACCATCGAAGCCAAAACATTTCATGAATTAAGTTATGGCTCAGGTATTCTAAAGATTTTATATAAGTTTCAATAGATTTATCCTTGATTTCTGTTGCTAAATGAATGGAAAAATGTTTACCATTCTCTGATAACAAACAAACTTCGTAGTTGTTACATCCATCAATTTGAATCATTTTATCAGCCCTTAAAGAATTGAGTTTTATTGGAGGAGAATATAAATCGTAAAATGGATTGTACAAGACTAAGTCATTATTTTCTTTCAACACTATCATATAACCAGATTTTGTATTTCCTCTATCAAATTTATGTGCATCAAGTCCCTCAATTAAAATGTGATCTTTTAGTTTACACGAGGTACCTCTATTTAAAAATTTCTCAAAATTATATACTTCAATAATACGTTTTTCCAAATTTGTCACTATGACCGATTCTTTGTCATTGAAAGCAATATTGAAAATTTTTAGGTTTGCAATATTTGATGATGCCGAAATGGAGTATACTTTAGTGAAAATTACATCTTTTCGTAGTGACCAACTTTCAGTGGCTGAAGGTGGATAAATCCCTGTTGTTGTGTCAGGCATATACTCTGTTCCTGATGCCATTCTATCAAATGACAGAGGATTCGAGGTTGATCTAAACGGTTTTGTATCTTCTTCATAAATTCTTGAATTAGAAATATTCATCATTGCACTAGATGAAGAAATTAAACGTTTGCTATTCTTCCGGCTATTCAAATGGCCATTCAATAATGATTTGGACTTGGATGATTTGGACCTTGATAGATATCTGGTATTGTAAATATTTATAGTTTTCTCAGAATGATTGTATGTTGTAGCCAAAGAGTACATTGCGCTTTCAGGATACATTATTAACTGCTCAGCTTGTGAAAATGACGTGGTAGATGAAGAAGCAATGATTCCTAGTTCTCCAACTGAATCTGTGAGTGTTAAAAAATTGCTATCTAGATGAGAGTTTGTAAAACCACTGATTCCAGTCGTCAATGAATTTCCACTTGAAAATGCCCCCGATGTGTGTCTGAGATAGGGTGATGCAATTGATTCTGTGGACTGTTTTAATCCTGTGTTGAACGATGATTCGGAACCTGGCCAAAATTCAAGTTTTTTTCCTATAATCAATCCTTTATAAAACGGAAAAGCGTTCTGAATATGAATTGGGAAACTGACTACCAAAAGGGATGTCAATCTATCGTAAACTCTAATTTGATCTTCCAATACAACAACTAGAACTTTTCCATGATCAGATTCATTATTTGACTCTTCGAATGATGTGAAAAAGCTGTCAACAACCTCATTTTCCAAATTAATACGGCGAAATATTACACCTCCGATCAACCATAACACGGTATATTTAAAAATAAGCAACTTATGTTTACCTTCGTACATCTTGATCCGAAAGTTTTCATTAGCCAAATCATCGGCCACAGAATCCCCAATTTCCGAGGCTTTGGTCTGGAAAACAAATTGAAAACAGTTGTGGTTGTACCCTTCATCATGTTTTGTATTCATATCTTTTCGAAGGGGTTATGCTTGTTCACAAAGGTTTTCAGCTAAAACGTAAACAAATATAAACTTCACATTTCAATTTATCGGAGCCTCCGAATATTAGAAAATGCCCTGTTTGAAAAAAATTCAGAAAAGCGACCCGACGCTAGGCGCGGTTTCCAATGTTGGGCCTCCATAGCAAAATTTAGTTGTTATCAAACTCTATTGTTTTTCTGTACATACACTCCAAAGGCTATTACTAGTATTGTGTGTGTTATTATCCACTCACAAAAGTAGTAGTCAAAAGCAATAGAACAATGTCATTTTTTAGCACTATCAAGTATGTGTTCAACGTATCAACTTTTTATTAAACCAAATTCTCATTATACTAACGTTTTCTACCTATTTGTAAAATTAATTCAGGGGTTTCACACGAAGTTCTAAAAAGAAACAAGGAAACAATCAAAAGTACAATGAATCCAATTTGAACAATGATTCTGATGCGTCTTTGGGCAAACAGAGTAGCATCTATTCAAATAGTAATGTTTCAGGTACATCACTACGCAAAACGCAATCACCCTCAAGGCAATCCGTGAGATCATACAAATATTCACAGATGCAACAGCAACAACAACAGCAACAACAACAGCAGCAACAACAACAACAGCAGCAGCAACAACATCAACTGCAACAACAATCTTCATTTCAAAGCTTTGGACAATTTCAAGAGCAGTCCCAAACCATTCAAGAGCGTGGTGGATCAACCATATCAAATCAACAACCACCGTTGTTTATGTGTGAACCCTTCATAAAAACAGCATTAGTTAAAGGTTCATATAAAACAATTGTGCAAATTCCTATGTATGTTGATCGAAATGAATGGCTTGCACTTAATATCTTTGAATTCTATAATCACTTAAATAAATTTTATGGTGTGATAGCAGAATATGTGGTGCCTGAAAAATATCCAACAATGAATGCCGATCCTAGAACCGAATATGTTTGGTTAATGCCAAATGGTAAATCCACTTCATTACCTGCAAACCAATACATTGAATATGCATTGACTTGGATAAGTAACAAAATCAATGATCAAACCGTATTTCCAACTAAGGCGGGAATGTCATTTCCTCCTTCATTCTTGAGAGATATTAAGGGGATATGTAGACAGATGTTCAGAATAATTGCACACATTTATTGGAATCATTTTGAAAAGTTGGTTCATTTGTCATTGGAAGCTCATTGGATATCATATTTCAGTCATTTTATTTCTTTTGTAAGAGAATTTGATTTGATGGAATTGAAAGAATTGGAGCCATTAAACATGTTGATTGAAAATCTTGAATCTCAAGGAAGAATTGTCAAAATTCAAAAAAATTAGGAAAAAGATCAATTTACTAATGCCTAAGTTTAGCTTACTTGTTTTCAATTTTCTAAATAAAATAATATGCCGATACTACCTTCTATAACAATTATTTACATACATTGCAAAAAAAAATTGAGATTGTTTTGATGTTAATTTATTTATAAAAAGGAGTTTATAAAATTATATATATATACAGGAAAAGTTACTCTTCACTTCAAACTCAAGAAGAAAATGTTAATCAATAACCACCAAAAGAAAAAAAAAGTTAACATAAGGAAATAAAACTTAAAATATAATGTAAAATAAAGTTTCTCTGTCTATGAAGATACTTCATCGAGAACTGAAATAAATGATCGGATCATTGAATGAAAATATGCATGGTATATGTTATAATAGCAGCAGAATTAAAAAATATAATCATGAAAAGAAATAAGGACTATCTTGAACAACAGAGACATCAAATTCACCCTTAGGAGGAATATCTGGTAGTGAGAAAGGAACCAAGATTTTGAATGCCCCAGTATTATCTTCAATTGTATCATGAACATAACCTATTTCATTCAGTACTGAAATTGATGATCTAAGTGATTCTCCCAGTTCGACTTCCTTTGGATCTTTTGAATTGAGTAATAATCTTCTCTCTCTTTCAATCTTAATTTCATCGATAAATGTTGGAACTCTTCCAAGCTTTTTAGCTAGCTCTGCTCTATAGTTGGCAACTGCTTCTGCTACAGGTGTATTTTTATCAACTGAAATCACCATTAAGAAACCTTCATAACGTCTTTCAAATTCTCCCTTTAATTTTTCGATTAAATTGTTACTGTGTAATCTAATAAATTCTTCTCTTAAAACGTGGTTCATAACATCAACATCACAAGCATGTGTCCAATAAGAGTCATGAACGGAAGAAAATAATAAACCATATTCAGAACATTTATTGACCGACATTAACATATGAGTCGCATCCAAAGAGTGAATGAAATTTGGTGGAAAACCATTGGCTTGCTTTCTACCATCGACTTTTTTAATTCCGTATGGATCTTGAATAACAAAAGTTTGCATGTTTGTTCTAACTAGTTTGTTCTTAATACTTCTATATGGTTGAACTACCGGTAAACCTAATGGTGAAGTCCAAATAACAGATGAAATAAATTCGTCACCTTCTTCAGGTTCTATGTCCAATCTGATACTCTTTGAAATTCTTTTAGCAGCTAGTGCCAACCAATCTTGAATAGCATGAGCACCATCAAATAATTCTCTAATTGCTCTGAAAACTTTTTCAGTCAAGTATTTAGAACAGTTTGAAATTGAATCTTCATCGAATTCTATTTCCTTTAATCTTTTGGTGATCTGAGCTCTTGCACCAACATAAGTAACACCATAAACCGATGTCATAACAGTTTGTTTGACAATTTTTCTTGCAATAATGGGTAATGTTAATCCAGCTTCCAAAACTCCATCTTCTTTATCTTTCAAAACAGATTTGATAACTGAATTAGCAACGTGGGTATAAACATCAGATGGTCTTTCAGCTGGAATTAAATTAACTTGTCTAGCACCTTCAAAATCACCACCTAATGCAGCATAATGTTGTAAACCATTACATGTACCATCTTGATGAACTGGTTGAAAGGAAACAAATTTGGTTGGGTCTGGCAGTTCTAAAGCAGCAACTAATTCGTTTGCTGCGGCTAAAAATTGCCATGGTTTATCAGCGCTCTTCCACCATCCCTTACCATTTAATGGATCTTTAACAGAATCTCTGATTAATTCAATGTTTTCCTCAATATAAGCAGCTCTTTCATCCAATGAAATCTTATCTTTACCTCTCAAATTGGATAAATGAATTTTCAGCCATTTCAAACCATTAACTCCTAATTCTTTACCAGTCCAAAATTTCAATAAACTTCTGGACATATCGTTACCTAAATGATTGAAATTTGGTGGAACTGGATATGCTCTACCTCGGAAATCCAATGAATGAGGGAAGAAAATTCTTTCACCAACAAATGCTCTAGCTATTTCCAATTTATAGTTCATATCACATCTCATTGATCTATTCTTTGAAAATTCATTACATATTTCAGTACATGTTCTTCTATATTTGAAAACTTCAACTGCTTCACAACCTTTTGCAGGTGGTGTTGGTAAAACCAAGTCTTCTTCTGCTTTTGGAATCTCTAAAAATTCTTTTTCAGTATTCCAAACCTTTGTAATAAGTTCTAACATACTTTTATTGACTGTCCATGGTGTGTTACCTAAATTATTTAAACCTTGTAAAACTCTGTCAACTTTATTATTCATAGCAGCGGCCTTTGCATATGCAGATTGTTCAGGTGCATTCTTTGCTCTCAACATGGAAACCCTTTTCAAAAAGTAACCACCATCATTGTGAGAAGTCCATGGTTTAGGTCTACAAATCATTGGTAGATACTGCGCTTGAATAGACTGGTCTAAACGATCCTTTCCTAGTTTGTTTGCAAACCCTTGATTCAACTTAATAACACCAATACGCCCACCATTTTGGAAATCATAAGTATGGTAAAAAGCTGGTGCTAACGCAATTTTTGTTTCTCCTGTTCTTGGATCAATACCTTTGACTTCAACTTTGGCAATTTGTAATAAAAATGAAAGTAATAAAGAGCCAATACGACATAAGGATTCTGAATCCCATGATAAGCTGTTAGATTCGGTGTTTATTTCATTCTTATTCATTGCAGCTTTTTCAACAGTTTCAACAATTTGAGCAGCTTTTGTACTTCTCAAAAACTTTTTGAATTCTGGTGTATTTTTTATTGCTTTAAAATTCTTGTGAACATCAACATCTGCAGCTAAAATTTTTTCAGATTTATATTCTAATTCTATACCTTTACCGATACCCATAACTAATTTGGAAACTGGGACACCCCTACTGATATCAGATGTAACAATACTTTTCATGGAATCTAAAATAGCAATAGTTGCAAGTTTTGGAGCCTTCATCAATTCTAAAAATGGTCCATATGTTAATTTTTCATTATATCTTGCTAAATCTTCCTTAGATAATTCTTTCTTTCCCAATTTTTGATTTATAAGTGATTCTCTTGCTGTTTTACATTCTTTCACTTCTTCTTCAATTAATGGTATCAATTGTTGTAACCAATCATGTAAATATGCACCAACTGGTGAAGGCAATGATTTATCTTTGATATTTTCAAACTCTCTTTCCCATTTCAACTTTGCTGCATCTAATGTAGAACTTTCTAAAACACGTTCACGGGATTCGGATATATTATCTAAGATAACATCAAATTTAACTTGTTGATCCAAAGGCAGTTTATTTTTCAATTCATAAAGATTGATTGTACCTTCCTTTGATTGTTCAATCAATTCATCCACGTTAATATCCACTTTTTCGAGCTTAATCAACTGAACAAGTTTTTGAATGAATTCTCCACCATTATATGAATCTAGTAAACCCAAAAGAGAATGTCTAATATTTTTCAAATTTTCTGAAGACACAGCTTTTAATGTTTCCATTTTGTTATCTATAACTTTGTCTGTTGGTTTTCTTATTTCTTCTTTTTCATTTGATGTGAAATCTAAAGAAATTTCCTTGAGAATTGAACTTTTGTCGTTATTTCCTATATTTTCTGCGGATACTTGGTCTTCTGCAATTTCATTTTCATCTAAAAATGATGATTTGCCTTCATTTTTATCGGTGTTTGCTGTTTCAGTTGCTGAAACTTCTTCTTTTAATGCAACAAACAAATCTTTATAGTTTCCTGTTAATTCATCTGCTAATTTTGGTTGGTAATCAACAAGTTTTTTGATATTCAAAAGACCAATTATGTCAACATATCTTAAAACATCTCCTGTTTTATTTGAATTTTGTAAAACATTGTATTCTTTCAAAAGCTCATTAACTGCTTTGACATCACCAGTTTTTTTAAATGCTAGTTTGATTAACCAAGCATAAATTCTAGCATCTGGTAAAAAGTTTCTGTTCAAAGAACAAACATATTTAAGCCAACGACGAACTTCTTCCATTGAATTTGTTTCTTCATTACCCCATGTTTTGAGGAATTCACAAATTGCATCAACAAAATACGATCCGGAACTGGATTTAGTTGATGCAATATTTTGCAACATTAAATCTGCTCTTTCATAATCGCCACTGTCTAAACATGCTTCATATAGCGACCAAGTTTGTAAAATTTCTGAATCAACTCTAGTCAAAACTCTATCATAAGGTGTTGATGCAAAAAACATATCATTATCTTGAGCGGAGTAATAGTTTTTATTGGTGATTTTGGTATAAACATCATCTAAAGTTTTCACCTTTGGAATGATGTTTTTAGTTTCCATTGCTAAAAACCTACAGCTAATACTGTTATTTTTGGCAATCAAACGTGATTGACGTTTCAAACATGATTGTATCTTGTTTGAATTCAGCAGCACAT
The DNA here is from genome assembly GCA_030570355.1 of Pichia nakasei. Classification (NCBI taxonomy): domain Eukaryota; kingdom Fungi; phylum Ascomycota; class Pichiomycetes; order Pichiales; family Pichiaceae; genus Pichia; species Pichia nakasei. The sequence continues at coordinate 193,096 of JAJLVL010000013.1, forward strand.
TCATTTTGTGTAGTGAACAAACCCCCTTGTAACGTAGTGAAACTTTTCCAAGCTGTTAAACGTCTTTTCTTTAATGTATTCAGCTGAAAATTTTAGATTATAAAAAATTTTTGATCACTAGACCAATTTCTTTTTTTTTCTTTTTTTCCCTTTTTCCCTTTTTCTCCTACATTTTCCAGAGCAACAGCTCTTGAAATTTATTTTTTCCAAATTCTCGCAATAATCGGAGTTAATTAATAATTTTGAATAAATCAGTTTTTATACGATGCTGCTGCTAGATACACATTTGTCTATCTGCAATAAGTCTTCAATTAAAGTATATAAATTATATGTTTTTTTACTGACAATTTTCTATTGTGTACAGTGCAATGCTATATTTATATAGCCAAATTAAAGATATAAAGTAGCAACAGAAAGATGGAGAAATTATAACCTATAAATGATCATCATCTATAGTAAGCAAATTCATCGGTTCGTGGGAGCGTTCAGTATCTCTATAATTTTCGGTCTGATAAAGTACCATTCTTGAAATCATACCAGCAAAAACAAAACAACTATCTTCCTTTTCGTCTTGAGTTTCTTCTGTCAAAAATGAAACTAATTGCCAACAGTGGCATTTATTTTCTCCTTTAACAATTTTTACTCGATTAGTTTCAAACGCAACTTTACTCATTTCTAGTATATTTTCACTCTGTAATTCTTCATCTCCAAATGTTATTACCATTCCACCAATAGGAACTATTCTATTCCATATTTCTACCAATTTCCAGTTTGATGGGCTCAGTCTCTCTTTGGTTTCATCTTTGTAATAAAATGAACCATAGTTGTTAATAATTGATTGATCTAAATAATCATTAGAAGCCTTTTGATTCATTTTATCTGAAAAATCTACAATTGGTGAAATTAATATAACAGCAAATGGATTTAAATCAATATTATCACTGACATCAATACTATTTAATTCGTTATTGGTTTCATTAACAAAGACCTTGTTTTTAACTGATAAATAATTTAGAATTAAAGTTGCTCCTATTGAATCACCCATTAAAACAATTTTTGAATCTGGATTTTTTGCCACAATTTTAAGCAATGATTCATTGAATACTTTCAAACAATATTCCATTGGCGATTCTTTGCATATGTCAGGAAATTTGTTAATGAAAATTGCTGGACTGTTGAATCCTTGTAAAAGCAATAAACTATGCAATGTCATTAAGTATTCAACGTAGAAATATGGTTCAGAACCAAACAATGGAATATTAGGTACATATACAATAATTAAATCATGAACCTTGGGTCTACATGAAACAGTGATTAGAATACCATCAGGATCTGTTAACTCTTCTAATTGGCTAAGTTCAATTATATTATAAGACTGAACGAAAGCTCTTGATTTGAAAAAGTATTTCCAGGTTAAATTAGAGACAAATGAATATGCAGGGTTTGATTTTTCAAAATTAGTCAAATCTTTCAAATAATGTTTGATAACTCGAGTTAAAATATGTTGATAAAAGGGACTATTTTGATCCAATTTATTTTTAGAATTCAAAGGTTGGATGTAACACAGAAAGAGTGTATCAATTGATAGTTTAAAAACTTTTAAGTGGAAAATTGGTTAGTATTTGTGATTCGAAATTTTGTTTATTTACTACACTTACATTGGAAAAATGAATTCAAAACATAGAAAATTGATTCGTCTATGGGATAGTTTGAAAATAAATATATCAAGGATAAAAGTGAAAGGTATGTAAAATCCAAGAGTCTATATTCCCTCATTTGTCGCTTTTTAATATCGTTTTATGTATTATAAAATGGAGAATATAGAAAAAGGTTCAATAAATAATGAAAATAGGAAGGCTCAGCGCACATTAAATGTTGCCTTTATTTTTTTTTTCTTTTTCTTTTTCTTTTTCTTTTTCTTTATTTATTATTATTATTATTTTTCATAAGTTTATAAAAATTGTTTCTAATTAAAAAAGCAAGTTATACAATCATCAATAGAATGATTTTATAAAGTTGGTAAAACTTTATCCATTGCAGCAATAAAGATATCAACATGTTTGTTTTCAAAGATAAGTCCTGGTCTTAATCTAACACCAACTTCAGCACAACCACCAACATTGATACCAGCGAGTTTCATCTTTTGCAAGAATTCAGCTCTCTTAGCACCAGATGGCATATCGAAAGCAAGGAAACATGCTTTACCCTTACCTCTTAAGTTAGAAATTAATTGTGGGTATTCTGATTGTAATTTTTCTAATTTAGAGTAAAAGTAGAGACCTGTTTCTTTTAAAGGTTCTAAAAGATTGTTATCTTTAATTTCATCACAGATAGCAGCAGCCATAATGATACCCTTTGGATCACCACACCAAGTGTTGAATTGTCTGTATGGCATGTTTGGAATGAATTCTGGATCATGGAACCAGTAACCAGCTGATTGCATTTTCTTGGAGAAAGTAACAAGATCAGGTGGTGGGGTAATGTTGTATCTTTCGTGATCCCACATGATACCAGTACCACCACAACCAGCTTGAACTTCATCAATGATTAACTTAGCACCATGTTTAAGAGTAATATCTCTTAAACCTTGGAAGAAAGTAGCAGAAGCATGGTTATCACCACCTTCAGATTGAACTGGTTCAACAATGACACCAGCAATTGGACATTTCCAGGTTGAGAATCTTTCTTCAACAATTGCTAAACATCTTTGATCTTCTTGTTTGTTGAATTCTTCATTAGATTCTAAAGGATATTTATAAGCTGGGAATTCAGCAGTTGGCCATTGGAAAGATGGCATATCCATTTTATGAACAGGCTTAGATCTAGTAACAGAACCAGAAGCAAATAATCTACCGTGGAAAGCTTTCTTGAAAGAAAGAATTGCAAGTTCTGGGTTACCAGGAGCTTCATTCAACATACAAGTTTTTTCTTCTTCAGTAGTGAAAGGATTTTCAAAACCTCTCTTTTTGGATTGATAGTTGAAGAAAACAGCCTTAAATGCCAATTCATTAGCATCTGCACCTGATAAACCATTCCAAACTAAATTTTGACCCTTTGGAGCATGCTTTAATAAATCTTTTTGTAATTGTTCGAAATCAGCACCAGGGAAGTTACCTAAAGCAGGTCTATCAACAATTGCTCTAATCATTTTATCGGATCTTGCCGCTTTGATTAAGTTTGGATTGTTGTAACCTAAAGCAATTGATGCAACTTGACAGTAAGCATCTAATAAAACGTTACCATCAACATCAACGATATAGTTACCTTGAGATTTTTCATAATCAACAACAAAGTAAGTACATCTGTTATCAAAGACTTCACCAAGGGAAGTAATTGATTCCTTACCCTTAGGACCAGGGATAGATTCGGTGACGACGGAAGGAGCAGCCGGTTCGTTAGGGAAACAGGTGGATGTGTAGGACATCTTGGTTAATTAGAGAAGAAAAGAAAAAAAAGAGGAAAGAATTAATATGAGTAATATGACAGGCCAACCGTTGACAGGTAAACTGTGGGGGTAATGGATCCTTTTATAGTTGAATTGGCATAATAAACATGAATTATAATAACAGTTGGATAATTTCAATAATAGACGGCCGCCAGAGTGTTAGCGGGAACTCCGTCACAGCGCTAAGTTCCCGAAAAAAAAAAGGCCCGTTCTTAGCGGCTGTCACCGGGATTTTGACGTTTTGATGTGGTTTACGTAATCAAGCGATGGAATGATAAACCGAAGGAATAGCATGGAAGAATGCCAATTGGTGCCTTACTGCAGAGATTATCTGTTATGTACACTAACTATTTGGGGCATACTAGTACAGATTCCCCTCTCCCTCCCTTAGAATACTTTTGCTTTTACGTACACATTCTGTGTTGGATTTGATAGCTACAAATGCACAAGGGCAGTAAGACCTTCCCGATGCGGCATTTCTATTTGAATACAAAGGAGCCCGTTTTCACACATTGCAAGAGTCTAGCACTTCCAGATAGACGCATTTGACACTTGCAGAAATAAATAAATAAAAATAAAAATAAATAAATGAAAAAAAGGTGCCGGTCCCTACTTCTGTAGTTGACTCGTATCGCATTTCACATGTAAATCTGTCAATCAACTGCAATGCCAACGGCACGGACGACCCGTACAGTGATAGGAGTCATAGTGGTAACTCCGGTTCGCATCAGGCGCGGAATGGCGCATTTTTCCTTTTCCAATCCTCATTTCCATGCGGCGTTCGTTTTCCACGGGGGAACTCACCGCGATTGGACAATTATCCTATTTCTGTGATCTGAGTATAGCCCTTCTAGTTAATCCATTAGTGTGAGAGTGTCTTAAGTATGTACAGAGAGTCGTAAAATGAGAAGTAATTTATCGTAGAGTAAAGTAGAGTAAAGTAAAGTAAAGTAGAGTAGAGTAGAGTAGAGAAAATATGGAAATGGGAATGGGAATGGGAATCGGAATCAGAATATAAAGATTTGGCTATTGTAAATTAGTCAAACTATTGCATCATATACAGAATGATACAAGCATTCTGTGTCTATAATATATATACATATATCATGGACAAACTTCGTATTCCTTCCACAAATGATTGTGCGTCTTTCTGTAGATGTGTCTTCTATCGTACCCACTTCCACCCATAACGACTTCATCCACAAGTTCGACAAACATACACACCACCACACAATTTTCGTATCCTGTAGATGAATTATTACCATCAACTCCTCTATTAATAGCATCAAGTAATTTTATACTCTCTTTCGTTAATGGAGTTCCAGGTATTGGCTTTTTAAAAGATTTTCTCATATTTCTAGTTAATGCATTCCATACTCTTAATCTTTCATTTTGCCATTCTTCAGCTGTTGGTATTTTTGATAATTCTTCATCTTCATCATTAATATTATGGTTCTCCATTTTATGTCCTAAATCTGATAATGAAATTGAAGAATCTTCAAATGTTTTGATAAAAGTTGGAGAGAAAAGTTTATAATTTAAAGGTTCATATATAGTCTGTGGTTTTGATTTTTTATTATTTTGTGATAAATATTGACTAATTAATGATTCATTCTCATCATCAATAGATGATGTATCACTTTTATTTCCTTCACTATATTCATTTGTATCATGAGTAGTTCCATTATCTTCAGTAATATTACTGTCATATGAAACATTTGGAGTTAAATCATCACTAATCATTCTAACTGTTCCCTTCAATCTATATTGTTTCCTTAATTTATGAAAATAAAAACAAGCATCAAATCTTGGATTCTTCAATAAATCTTTATATTTAGTTGATCTTTTATCAGTTGTGAAAACTAAAACATTCGTTTTCTCTTGATCAAACAAGAATCCTCTTAAAACACATGATCTCGTGGATGGATAATTATTTGAGTCAACATTGGAAAAATTGAATAAAACAAATGGTAAATGACCAGCTTCTAATTCAGTTTGCATCGCAGACGTGAAAGAAGGGTTCCATAATGCAAGTGATTGTAACATGTTGAATATTTCTTGCCTTTAAAACACTATGTATATGATTATCAATGCTATATTTTTTTCTATAAGTTTACCAATTACTAATTCTTTTTAGAACTCTAATTGATGTGTAAAAAAATTCAATCTATGATTTGGATCAGTATAATTCGAGGAGTAGGTTCACTATGTGCAAACGCCTACTTTATAGTGTATTCGTTGTTTCCAGATATGCAAACACCCAACACTGATCAAGTTGTTCCTAAGTAGATGTAATGTGTTACAAGACTAATTCTGTTGCCATCTAGTATAATTTTATCTGTTGGAAAAGTTATTGCGAACCACAAAAAAAAAAGGCAGAGCGAATTAATCTTCTCCCTGTCTGATTGTACGTATGCAGGCTTGATTAGTTTGTTAAGACAAAAACTAATCAATTGAGTGCAGATTTAGATATTCCTTCAAAGAGCATTTTAATTATATTTTTGGTGAATTAAAACCGTGTTTATTGAGAATATTGATAACAATAAAGTGTTTGATTCAAGACATTAACTTGAATCATTGTGAAAATGTTACACATTCAAGATCTAAATCCAATTTTCAAAACCTCTTCAACTAGTCAAATCAACAATACAAATGGGAATTCACATAATAATATAAACAATGGTAATTCTAATATTCACTCTCATTATCTGAATAGATTTTCAAGTTCAAATGCAATAAATAATCCTTCTTTAACTCCTTCATCTAATACAAATAACAACTACAATAATAATAATGGAAACGGTATTAATCAATCAAATGATGATAAACCTATGCTAACGTATACAAACTTCTATAAATTTTGTTGTTTGAAAAATGTTAATTGTTATTTTTATCAATTCAATACAACAGCCTCCTCAAATACGAGTGCTTCTGCTTCGATTTATGAAGTTTTGAGATATGAAAAATTGATCAAACACAAACTTAAAAATGATTATCATATTGATGATATCATTACATGGATAGCTAAGAAAGAGTTATGTTTGTTTCAGTTACAAATGGATAATCCAGAAGAAGCATTTGATCCTAATATTAGCTTTAATCAATTGAAAGATGCAATGAATAATATCATAAGTGAAAATAAACTTTCTTTGAAATTATTATCTGCATCAACATTTGATTCACATAAAATTTATGATGTTAATTCAAGTAATCTACATAATTCACAAGCTCAACATCAAAAAAAATCAATGAATGTCATCTATTTAAGCTTTTTGAAAGCAGTACACAAATTCATATTACATAAAATGACTAAATCACATTTTTTATTCGAAGTACCAAATCAGTCATTATCTATTGAAATTTTACCTTATAGTGGACAGCTAATTGCTTCCTCAATGATACAGAAAACTAGTGTTGTTGACCCAGATTCAAGAAATAATTCAAAAAAGAAAAAAGTTATTAAAAAATTAGTTCCATATTCAATCATAAAGTTAAGTCCTTCATTAAATCAAAAAAATGAATTAATTGTAAACATAACAAGTTTGAAAAAAATGTTTTATAGACTTACAGACTATATTAACCTATCTTGCAACAGTAATTTTGAGGAACTTGATAAGAAATCAAAATTTGCACTTTATATTGCTCCTTCGGGTATACGATGTTTACTCGCTGGAGAAAATTATCAAGACTCAATAACTGATGAGCTTCCAGAGAGTTACGAAAAACTTCTTAATGTGCTGAAAACTTTTAACGACATCGATTTGTTTTCAAATCCTTCCTTGATAAATGATAAAAGATATTGGATAAAAATTCATCCGTGTGGATTTAGTTCCAGTAACACTACTCCAATAATTGCAAATTATTTGGATAATACTGTATCAACTGGTAAAAAATATGTTTTTTGGCCACTTGATCTATGTTTTATTCAATTTCCATCAGATTCAACAATTGATTTAAATTTATCCGAACCCTTAGAACCTAATAAGTTTTCTGTTGATGATCCGTTTCAAATAGTTGATGATTTTGTTGATGTATTGGATGATTTTGAACTCAACAAACCTAAAACAGATAGTAATCATAATAGTGTTTCCTCTTCGAAGACAATTGTAAATGAAGTGAGAAACGAAATACCTAAAACTGAATCAACAATGGAGAGTTCTAGATCTGAATTTAAATTTCCTGATAGTTTCACGTTTAATACCGAGATCGAGTCAATTGATCAACAATTGAAACCATTGGGAAGAACAGAGATTGATGGATTAACAGAAATAATGAAATCTACCAATGAATTCGATAGCTTATTTAGTGAAAAGAATATGGAAGACATGCATATTGATTTGGAAAATTTTGGGAAATCTTCTGATGATGTATTCTTTCAAAAACAAATGAATAACGTATTTGATTACAATTCAGTAGTTCCAAAATCTAAAGATGAAAATGAAAAAATTATTAAAAATGATACTGAAACCAAGTCCAATGATATTACTAATATTCATGGGAACGACAAAATCAAAGAAACAGAAATTTCTGTTGATGATAATATTTCTCCCGGGGATAATGTTGCTGGTATTTCTGCGGTTAATTCAAATAATAAAGATGCTGATGCCAATTTTGATGAAGATTGGGATGATCTTTTTGGAGAATCAGTGGATAATGATGAAATTGAGACCAAGAGTTCTAATGAGAAGTTAGATCAGGAAATTGATACTGCAATGGCAGATCTTGAAAATGAAATCAAGTTACAGGATGACCAAATAGTTAATTACAGCCAAGAAAAGCTTCATTCCGACCCCACTTCGGGAAATAATAAACTAAGTCCATTACTTATTCCTACAGGAATTACAACAAATGACCCTTCTATTGCAAGTACTTCACCATTTTATCGAGATCCAGGTGCCCCATCTCCGATTCCGTTTCAAATTTTTGCTCCTGAAACGTCTCCGAAAGAAGCAGGAGTATCTGATAATGAAGCACAACCCAAAAATAACCAACTTTTAACTCCAAGGGAATCTAAAAAATCAATTTTCTCTCCATTAAATTTCAATCCATTAATTGAAAAGGATATAGATAGTAAATACAGTAATGGTGGTAAATTTTTTGTCAGAAGTTTTTCAACGGGATATGATGAAACTGATTCAAAGAAAAAACCAGAAGACTTGAATAAAAGTATCGTTTCTTCACATGACATAATAGGATTTACTTCAGATTCTAAGTTTACTCTTGGAGATGCTTTAAATACTCCGCTATTTGTGTATCCTGGAAGAAAGAATGATTTGGTACCGGAAAATACGAGCAATGTGCTTTCAGATAGTGATGATGATAATGATGATGATGACAATGATAATGATAATGACAATAATGAAGATAACTTTGAAAGCAAAGGTAATGACAACTTTGGAAAAATTGCAGAAAATTCTAACAGAAATTATGTTGAGAATAATGAAGCTTTTGATTTCATGTCTAAAAAACCTGTTCGTGGAGAAAGTTTTCTAACAAATAGTGATGATATAAACCACAAAGTTGAAAATTATCATTTGAATAATTATGGCATCAATAATGGTATAGGTTTAGATATTGGTGGAAATTATGTCTCATCGGGGGTGAGTGATGTCAATAATGAGAAATATTCTGGTAGGTCCAACTTATTATTTATGGACTTGCCTGAAAATAATGGAAATAATGAAATGCTATATGATTTAGAGGATGCCACTAAGAACAACGATTTTGGTAATATTTTTGAAGACCAAAATGTACATAATGATTTTGTTGATGCTGATGTTGAAGACGATGATGAAGATGATGACGATATGCTTGGAAAAGTTGATGAGAGCAAGTTGCTACTTGATTACAACAGGTTTGATCAGTATAATGATTCAGAGTCACATAAAAAAATTTCTCTCTATGATATAAACGATAATACGAAAAAATCAAAAAAGAGTAGAGACTCCATTTCTGAAATTAGTACACAACTATTGGGAAAAGAAGGAAACGTAGCTAAGAGGCGGAAACTTGAAACCATATTTGCAACTATTGGTCAGGATGCTGATGATGACGATCTAGATTTAGATTTTGCAAATGATGATGAGATTGATGAATATCAAAGTAATCAAATAACTGAGTATGATAATGGAGAAAATGATTTTGGGCGTGATAATGAAGATGAAATCGTTGGTATAAACAACTACGATATTGAGAATACTTACACCAAAGATGAGTTAGGGATGATCAACCTTGTAACGGCTAAAACTAATCCCGATGGCCTTCCTGAAATGGTAAATATAGATATTCCTAATTCCTGGTTTTATGTGCTACGTTTAGTTTCACCTATTCAGATTCCATTTAATTACTTGGGACTAACACAGTTGTCTATTGATAAATCTAAATTGGATGGTTTGTTGCCGATACTTCAAGAATATGTATTATTTTCTCAAAAACTTATGAACAATGAAATGTTAGATATGCTTATCCAAACCAGAGAATGTTCAGCTGTTTTGGACGATGATTTGGAATATTTGCTTTACAAAATATTTCCTAGAGTTACCAAACTACATTTGCACGAACTTATAGACCCACAAACAGAATCTAATTGTGGAAAGCCATTCCAATGTTTATTTGATTTATCAATTTCAGAAAACAAACAAAATTCTAGTGTCAATATACAAAGAAATAACGATTTAGTTAGCCAGCCTTATGATGATAATATTTATGAACTTTCTCCACTTTTGAATACTGCAGTATCTGAATCTCAAAATTTGGGCGAATTCCCTAGTGATGGAATGTTTTTAGAAAATTTTGATAAAGAATTTCAAAAACTAAGCATTGCAAACTCAATAAATGATGACAATTTATTTAGAATTTTAACAACAAATTTGAATGTTAAAAGGTTTGATGAAACAATTGTTATTAATAAATTTGCTCTAGACTTTTGGAGAATTTTGAACTTAGAACCATTCTCCAAATCAAAAAATTTTAAGATTCTATTTGTCACACCGAGTTCAGATCCTCATTTAGCTGATTCAGCCTCACGTTTCTTGAAAACTTTAATACAGTTCTATAAAGTATGTGGATTGGGAGAAATTGAAAGGCTAACAGATACAGGAATTTTGAGTATTAACTGTGAGTCTAATGAATTTGATGAATTTTGGAATACAGTAGAAACACAACTTCTCTCAATAGTGGAAGAGGTTCAAAATTCTCATCCATTTGATAAACCTTCTAATGTTGCTTTGATTTTAGTTGACCCATTTCGGGATTTAAGGTCCTTAATAAGAATGGCAGAAGTGTCACAAATGTTTGAAAATAATATCCGGACAAAGTTGTTATATGAAACTAATGATACTAAAAAAAAGAAAAAGAAGAAAAATAAAACTATTGTCAGTTTGCCTATTACCCTATTTTACAAATCCTTTGCAATTGAATCTTTTTATTTGAAAAATAATGATCAGCTTGTTTATCTAACAAGTGAAGATTATGTAAGATTTGCATTAGAATTATACAACAATTGTCCAGATAATCAAAGTTTAAAAGATAGATCAAACGTATTTCTGATTGAACAGAATATTCAGAAATCGGTGAATTTTAGACTCAAGAAAAATTCTCGTTCAAAATCTCTTGTTGATGATCAGGTATTTTTACATCTATGTTATGAGAGGTCGGTGGATAAGAAATGGTGCGTTGCTAGTTGGGTTGATCAGTCAGGTGGATTAAATTTTACAAAATCATGGTATATTGATGAAGGGGTTCCCGGAAGTGAAAGTTTTGAAAAAGTTGCTGATGATATTATGAAAACCACTATGGAATATGTTAAAAATCTTTCATCTGAAACTTATGTTGTATTGACGAGATTGAATAATATTATTCCAGATGATGAGCTAGCAGAATGGAAAAGGTTATCAATGAGAAGTACTGATGTTTTGTTGGTTGTTATGACTGCAGAACTAGAGTCATCTACATTGATAATATCTAATAATCCGGGCCCAACATTTACTGTGAAACAAAAAGATGATTCTCTTAAAGATGTTACCTACACTGTGGCTTCAACAAACTCACAATCACAGACCCCTGCTAATGTTGGAAGTTCAATAAATAATGCAGTCGGGAGTGCAAAATATGAAAGTCCGGATGTTTCTATGTACACCCCTTTATATGATGTGGGTTTTTCTCCTTTGGATGGTAATGGTCATCAATCACAAGCTCCTTTACAAACTTTGCAACCTTTATTTGAGGAAGTGAATTTACCTGATGCAACAGTCAAACCATCAATGCTTGTCGATATTTCGGATGAGTGCTATGGACTAATTTTACAAGTTCCACAACCACTTTCCAATCAACCAAGGATACCTATCAAAACTGCATTTTTGGTGAATACTGGTGAGGGGGTTACAAATAACAAAGTTTTGGAAATTAATTTACTGAGCTGTCAACCAGGAATAAGCACCACCGAATTTGTTCAAAAAATATTGACTCAATACAAAAGTTTAAGTTCATTGGCTCAGTATTGTGGGATGTCTACAATGAATAGAAATTGTGGTAACGTAGAATACGATGAAAATTTTGATTTTGATGATGATGATGACTATGATATTTCTATGGATGAAAAATCTGTTAACTTAGGTTACTCCAATGATAAAATGGACAAAATAAGGGAAAAGCATTTACTTCACCAACAATACACCCAATTTCATAGAATGCAGCAAAAAATAAAAAGAAAGGTGTTAAAAAATAGTGAAAAGGAGATGAATGATAACGGGTCAGGGTGTAATGTGATTCCTATTCATATGCTAGCTGTAAGAAAAATGTTGGATTTTTTCACAAATATAAAGGTTGAGTAAAAATATACAAAAATAAATTTGATGTGGTGTAGATATATTCTACATTCCTAAATTTAAGAAATATATCAGACAGAATTAAACCTCTATAGTCAAGTTCTTAAGATTTCACCAAGAGAATACTCTTTTTCTTCTTCTACAAATTTTATTGTTTTCAAAATTTTCCATTCTTCATCATTGAAGTCATTTGTACTCAAAAACTCTTGTAGCTGGTATCTAACCAAAATTAAAATTGTCTCTAGCTGTTTTCTATCGATGTTGAGTTTCGTCAAATGATCTATCCCTTTCACAAAGTTTCCAAATATTACACCAATCTCTTTCAAATATCCCAGAATATTCTCAAAAAAGGTAGTTGAAGTGATTGTAAAAGATTTTGTAATAAAACGGATAGCCTCAAACGATATCGTAAATAATAATTTATCATGAAAAGAGGGGTAAGTATTTAGAGATGACTCTAAGAACAGTGTATATAGTTCACGGTTTTCAAGTTTCATTAGCTGAGTTAACACTTTTTTTCTAAAATTGGATATCACAGAATTATCAATTGATAACTTTTGTATATAACGCCAAGTCAAATTCAAAAGCCTAACTCTAGTGCTAATCGAGTCTAAGCAGATTCCTGAACCTTTGTATTTACTCTCAATCATAAATGGGTTTTCTGAAAAATTGTATTTTGAACTCAATGTTAAATCGGTTGAAAGAATAAATGGTATTTCTATTAATGATTCTGAATTAATAAATATAAAATCAACCAAAGTGAGTAATGCATCACAATATGAAGCATTATCTACACTATATTGATCTTTAAAAGGTGAGATGTTTATCAGGTTCAAGTGAAACATGGAATTAAGTATTTGGTCTTGATCACTATCTAACATCAGTTGTAAATTCATAAATCTTATCAAAATATTCAAAAACTCACGCCAACGATTCCAGGTTTCAAAATAACTCTCATATGAATCTATTCTCTCAATAGTTGTCAATTTACTTGCAGTTTTGAGTGCAAAAATAAAGTAGTTCCACAGTCTTTTTTCTGTTTCACATAAGTATGACAATCCAAAAAAGTTGTCAGGCATTGAGGATGTATTAAACTTATCTGAATTTGTTGAAATTTCAAACACAGATTGAAATTTTTCTTTTCTTAAAGTATCATCAACTATCGTTATATTCTCATCCATGCTGTAATCAAGGGTTGACTCTTCAAGATTCAGGAAAGCAGGCATTTTAACATCTTTTCTTTTCCTTCTCCCACGCTTGGGAAGATCAGGTTTCAAAAAGGAAAACGTGATATTTAATCGTTTGTACAAATTTTCTAGCTCTTGATCAAAAATGTTGATATCTGAATCCGTCAGATCTATGTTTTTACTTTCAAATATGTCAAGCAGGGAATTTATATAGTTAATTGAAGGAATAGACAAATTTATCAGTTCATCGGATGATTTATCTTCTACGTGATTTAGTTGAGTTGCGGTTAAAATCATCATTAAAAGTTCTTCCGTGGGGTAGTCGATATATGGCAAATGAGCTAATAGTGTTGATTGAAGATAATGAAGCAATTCCAAAAAGGTGTAGTACCTATAGATTTTGCCATGAACAGTATCTAGTTTTTCATGGTAGTTGATGCATTTATTTCTGATAAATAAGGGATTTGATTCTACAATAGACTCACAATCTGATGACAAATTATTGCTATTTATGGGAGAAGATGTGAAGTTTTCTACTTCATTCATTTAGAAACTCTTGTGAATAGAGGTTATAAAGAAATCCCACCATCAAGATTTAGATAGTCTGATTGGAACCCTAAAACACATATGTGCATTGATATTGGTGTTAGTTAGGCTTCATCTCAAAGAAAAATTATGACCCTCGAAAAAATACAGAAATAAATAGTCTTCTAAATGTGCATCGGACTTGAATCATATTTAATGGATTTTGTCGTATGTATTATTTCAGGAAAAACAAAGCAAGCTATTCAAATTCAAGTAATTTGAATAAAGGAACTGCCCTTTGGTAGTGGAAACCAAGAATGCTTTAATCCACTGTAACAAATTAAATAGAAAAGCGAATAAAAGACAATTACATGTAAAAGTGTAGCTAAGCCAAAAAAAAATAAGGAAAGGGGAATTATTATGTTTATGAAAAAGTCTATAAGCCAAGAGTGTCACAATTTGTCATATATCCTATCTTATCAATCATTCCATCCAAGATAAAAACTCGTCTTTTTTGGCTTTGTTGAAGAATTGTGGATTTTTATTTCTATCAACCATGTCTTTAAGTTTATTAATTTATGACTTCCTTATTTTAAAAAATTACTAGTATCCAAGTTATTTTCTCGCATATAATTGGGATTGGTTTTAAAGAAGTTAAATATAATTGATATTTCCAAGATATAAGAATATAAGAAGATAAAAATATATTATTGAGAAGAATCGAAAGAAGTATTTCAAAGTCCTGCCCAGAGAAAGCTTGAATATTTGATCATATGGTGAACCAGTAAATAATTTGAGTACGTATGGGCCTTTCAAAAAAAAAATGAATTAAATTATTCTTCTTTCTTTTTTGCCCATTTGCTTAAAAATATTTGAAAAAATTAAATCTTTTAACGATTTAATATTTCAATTTCTGATAACTATTACATTGCTTTATAACAGCAATAATAATGACCATAAGGATTAAATTTGAATTTTATTTACTTTTTCTTCTTCTTTTACCAAGTTACTAGCAAATAAATGATATATATTATTAAGTTTATTATAATTATATCTGTAATCAAAGTGTATCCCACCTCTTTCCCCTACATCAAATTGGTCGGATGGTCTAGTTGGTTATGGCATATGCTTAACACGCATAACGTCCCCAGTTCGATCCTGGGTTCGATCAATTGAACATTTATTTTTTTCTTTAAACTAATTTTTTCCAATTTTTTCCATTTTTAATTTCCAATTAATTTTTTTCCCTCAAAATTTAAGCGGTGCGGTTCCCTACGAGTTTCATTTATGGAAACTTCATAGAGAGGCCCAACTTTTGGTTTACATTTTCCTTTTTTTGGATCTCATCAGTGATGGTTTTATTGTTTTCCTTCCGGTTATTCTGACACACGTGTAAGGTACGGCTTATTGTTTCAGTTTTTACCTTTTTTTTCCGTCC
This sequence comes from Pichia nakasei, assembly GCA_030570355.1. Lineage (NCBI taxonomy): Eukaryota > Fungi > Ascomycota > Pichiomycetes > Pichiales > Pichiaceae > Pichia > Pichia nakasei. Next base: position 208,516 of record JAJLVL010000013.1, read on the forward strand.
CCGTAGTATTACAATCATTGGAGAGATATAGCCGAACCATGGATACAGCTCAACAATCCTTCAATTCTTTATTACAAGATTATATGGCTCAAACACCTCGAATGGACCAATCCATTGATAAAAGGCGTATAGAGGTTCTATTACAAATAAATACTGTTCTTCTTTATAAGTGTATCACTCTTCAACAGTTTGTTTTGAATCAGCCCAATGTACCATCTCCTGATTATAATGAAAAAAAAGAGTTGTACCAAAATTATTTAAGAAGAATTCACTATAATTTAACGTGTCTTGCATCAATTAATGACATATACTCAAACAGTGCAAGCGCTAAAAAGAATTATACTTTACCTCAAATTGTGTTTCCACCAGCTGAATGTACAGAGTTATTTGATCATTATAAATTGTTGAATCAATTATATCCGGAAGCCATGCCTTTTTTCCAGAAAAAAATGCTTTTGGCAAAACAGCAAATTCAACAAACACAACAACAACAACAGCAACAGCAGCAACAACAACAGCAGGGACATAATCAACCTCATATTCAGACACAAACACAAGGGCACCAACAAGTACAAACTCAAACTCAAGCTCAGACGCAAGCACAAGCACAACAAAAAGCACAGCAACTTCAACAAATACAACAAATGCAACAAATGCAACAAATTCAGCGGATGCAACAAATGAAACAAATGCAGCAAATGAAACAGATGCAACAAATGCAGCAAATTCAAAATTTGAATGTTTCTACTCCAGACTCAAATATAAGTTCTTCAATGAATTTAGCAAATAACAATTTTAATCAAAATGTAAAAATGAATACAAATTCACAGTCTTTGGGAAATAGTGGCACAGATTTGAAAACTAACTCAAACATGGGTTTGAATTCTAATACAACTCCGATGAATATGAATAAACCAACAAATGTACAACCGGATAATACAAATACCAATGGTAGATTTACAAATTCAGGAACCATTCAGCAAGCTACAATGAATTCTAATTTTAACCACAATTCATCACTGGATTCTAATTTTACCAATTTTTCACATGCACAACAGGCATCGAATAATGGTTATATGAATGAACATTATTCTAATTATGATGTAAGAAGATCATCAAACAATACTCAAGGTAATACCCCACAATTAACACCTCACGCTTTATTAAATCAAAATACTGTCACTCCAGGACAATTGCAACAAGCAACACAAGAATATTCATCTGTAATAAGTCCCGAACAAATACTTGCCAGAGTATCCTCAGCACAATCTCAACAACCATCTTACATGGGTCAATCGATATCACAATCTCCACAACAGCAACAGCAACAACAACAACAAAAACAACAGCAGCAACAACAACAGCAGCAACAGTTTAACTCACCTTATAGCTCCAATTCTAACAACAATCAATTTCAACCTTACTCACAGCAAGGTGGTGGCTTTATGAATGGCTGGTAGGCTCGTATATATTTTAAGTTAAATTCACCATAGATAATGAATTATTTATATAAATAGTGTACTTTGACAAGTTCTCTTTATTTCATATATTACAATACTATAATATACTGTAACCATTTTTAATAAACCAATGCTGTATTATCAATTTTATTTGTAATATGAAATTTTTAATATCTTAAAGTTTCCTATCCTAATTGAGAATTTGGTGAAATTTATATTTCATTAATTTTAAATTTATTATTTGAATACTTTTTCCTTATCTTTAAGGAATAATTCATAATATTTAAAACTATGGGTCGACGCAAGAGTGGCTTAGAAGCAAGTGCATTTGAACCCCCATTTTACGAATCTAGCATTGGTCCATTTTTATATAATATTCCTGATGAGTATGAATCTGTTCTTATTGATATTTATACGAAATATACATCTACATCTCCAGATATAACGATGGATCAAATCAATAACATAATACATGATGAATTTAATGTTCCAAATATAATACTACCATCTGATGAAGAACTAGCAAAATGGGTTATTAAAGATACTAATATATTGGATTTTGAAAAATGGTTATATTATGGATATTTTTGGATGATTTTAAGTGAAAATATGGATGATATCAATATTCTTTGGAATGATTTATGGGGTAATCTTGGTTTTGATTCGAATAAGGAAGAATTATTGGGAAGGAAATTATATCTTGCAGACATTAATAAGTTAAATAATATTGGGAAACTTGATGCCAATGCAATTGGTATGCTCCAAACGGCAGGAAATGGCAAATTATTTGTTACTTACATTGACTTTTTTATATTATTAGGAAGACTAGGGATATTGAGAACTTTGAAATAAGTTTCTCTCCCCCTCCTCCCTTCTCCTTTTCTGTAAAATAGAGTAAATGGATATATTTTATATATTATACTTAACTAATTTTAAATTTATACAATCACAAGATATGCTTTGATTTAAAATAATTTCTAAGATAATGGATTTGGTAAACACCAACAGAGACCAAAAGTAAAAGACCAACAACAAAGAAATTTTTGACTCTACGGTTAGTACTTTCATTGGTATTTCTCAAACGTTGTTCTCTTCCAGTTAAATATTCCATTTCATTAATGATTTCATCTAACATTTCATCAACTTTTCTAATTTGAACTTCAGAAGGTTTGAGTTTTTCAGCACTTTGAATAGCATTCCAATCTCTTGCATTTGCACCAGCTTCAACTTCAAGTTCGATCTCACGTGATAAATGACGACCATTTGAACTATAACCTGGTTGAAGACGATTTGTAAAGCAAATATCAAAACTTGATGTTTCATGTGCACTAAAGGCAATTTTGATATTACCGGCAATATCATCCTTACGACGATATTCGTCACCTTCTGCATTGGTTATCCTAAGAGATAAAACTTGTCCATCCCCAACACGACCATTGGAATTAACAGTCACCACAACTAGTTGTCCATCAGAGACAAATTCACGAACACATTGCGGCTCGTTATTGTGAGATTGTGCTGGCATTTCAAAACGCAAAGCCCATGCTGCGTTCATGTATACACAGAACAGGGCCACCAAGGCATATAGACGCATTCCAATCATCGCAATTGTTCAACTAACAAAGAATCCGAAGAATGAATCAATTAAAACACCATAATAGAAAATTCAATTCACAAACACCACCCATCAATAGTATTTGTTCCCTCACCATTTCCAGAATTCGACAAAAAAACACGACAAAAAACACGTCGCCAAAAATAATTTTTGGACCCCCTCATGGAAACCACTTATAGCACAAAATATGGAGTCAATTGATGCATTGAATCAATCTTGATTACTGTGTTATGATTGTACATATGCTATAAAAAAAAAGATTACTTCATATCCTCTCCTTTCTTCACACCAGAGGTAGGGGCATCCCAGTCTCCCACCGTAGGCGTAACCCCCCAATCTGCATCATTACCCCCAGTTCCGGAACTCTTGTAAGCTGATGCACCACCCCAGACACTTCCTGAACCATTCCCGTACTCACTTCTGCCACCATCTCCACCCCATTTACTGGCACCTCCCTTATTACTAGTCCAACTTGGTGTCTTACCACCATTGCTATTGCTCGACCAACTAGGAGTGTTACCACCTGCTCCTCCACTGGACCAACTTGGAGTCTTACCACCAGAACCACTATCCCATCCTGGTGTTTTACCACCCGCTCCTCCACTGGACCAACTTGGAGTCTTACCACCAGCACCACTATCCCATCCTGGAGTCTTACCACCAGCACCCCCACTTGACCAACTTGGAGTCTTACCACCTGTATTATTCATACCTATTCCATTATGTGGTGCAAATTTATTATATGGTACTCTTTGATTGTTAAAACTACCATTTGGTTGGTTGTAATTATTCGATCCCGATGGTCCACCTTGTGGATATTGACGACCTCTATTACCACCTTGATTACTATGATGATTTTTACCTCTGAAATTTTCCAAAAATTGTTCATGTGGAACATAATTACCAGGTCTTAATTCAAATAATAAATCTGATTTACTAATTGGTATAATTTTTGCCGGATTATGCATTTCCACTCTGGCAACATCACCATTGGCATCTTTAATAATACCCTTTTTACCCTTATATGGTCCCTTTCTTACACTAACGTGTTGACTAATAGTAATATCACGACCTCCAAATCTTGATTGACTAATCGTCGCAATATTAGGTGGCTCCATCATTCTATTTGGATTATGAGCAGGAACTTTAAATGATGATTCAATTGATCCCTTATTTGCAATAGTTTGAACTGAATTAGAATCTGTAACAAAAATACCAGTATTTTCATAAACATTTTTGGAATGTAAAAATAAGTATGATTTGTAAATATGTAAAATATTACCTTGTCTTTTCTCTCCATTGGCTTCTCTAACAACATCACCAACTTTGATTTCCAAACCATTTCTATCAGTTGTCTTTTCTGTCATTCTATTAATATTTAACACTGACATAATATTCTTTGGTTCTAGACTCAAAACTCTACCATCAGTACATAAAATCGTAAAGATTTCTTTTTCAACTTTGATAATCATACCAATTTTACTGGAATTCAAATTAACCATTTGATGTAATTCAAACCTACCAATTTTTGAAGCAGTGGTTGAAGAATCAATAGATCTAACCAAGTAGTTAGGGAAAACAGTAATATCCTTTTTAGTTTGATCTGAAACTAAAGTAACTTGATTATCTGTAACATCAACAATTAAACCACTTTCATTGGTATGAACACCATTAATAATTGTAACATGATCACCTTGTAAGAAAATTTTTCTCAAAGATGTTGTTGGAATTTCAACAACAGTATTATTAAGTTCAAAACTATTTGAATTACCTTCCAATAAAATTCTTGCAATTTTAGCATCTGCAATTGTTAACACTTTACCCTTCATTTTGGATTGTTCACCACTAATAATTTCAACTCTATCATTTGGTTGGAAAGAAACTTGTTTACTATCATCTATTTTTAAAGTCGAAGCAATCGAATGTAAATCAATACCATCGGTATCATTGCTTGAATCAAATAGAGTTAATTCATGTAAAGTTGGTTTAACATTTTGAATTTGTAATTGAGTTAATTTAATATCTTTATAAAGAAATCCATTGATATATTCATCATTTTTGTAAATAAAATAGTTTCTATCCTTTTTAGCAGTTGTTAGATGTTGATAATCATATTGTTGGGCTTCAATATCAGAAAACAATCTTTGAGGTGGTCTGATTTTGGAAGAGTTAAAATTGACAGATTTTTTTTTACCAGTTATTGGATCAATAACTGTATTATTATTTGATCTACCATAATCTAATCTTGGAATTAATTTCACTCTAACTTCCATATCAGTTTCGGCCAAATTATCAACAATACCAAGATCACCCTTGTATCTACCAGTTTTAATACGAACATAGGAACCAGGTTTCAAAGTACTTTCTTGTGATCTACCTGGTCTTAATAAATCTGGATATTCTTCAATTGGAACCAAAACCTTACCAACATTATTATAAATACCTGGTAAGTTTGCTAAAATATGAGTGACAGCATCCATTCTTCTTGCTTCAATGTAGATATAACCAGTAAAGTTATCTCTTTGAAATACAGAGAAAACTTCTTGTGTATCCTTCATATTTAACATTCTTGCATAAATTTGTCTAACCAATTCCTTTTCTTTACCATTTCTAACTCTCACACCCCAAATTAAAGGATCGTCAATAGATGGTAATAATAAACGCTGTGATATATTTTGATTTGAACCCATATATCTCGAAGAGGAAGAACGACCATATCTTGCCTTGAATTGATCAGCTAATACTTGTGCATCTTGTTCAGCCAGTTTTTCTCTTGATCTATCCAATTTTCTGTGTGATCTTGAAGCTTCATTTTCTGCAGTCTCAACGGTCTGATCATCAGCCAAAAATTCTTGACGTAAGAGTAAATCATCTTCATCCTCTTCATCTTCTTCATCATCATCGACTTCTGCTTCAACATCTAAAAATCGGTTACCGGAGGTTCTCTTTTTCTTTCTTCTGGTCATATCATCTTCATCCTCTTCATCATCATCTTCATCCTCGTCTTCATCTTCTTCATCATCTTCATCTTCGTCTTCATCCTCGTCTTCATCATTATTTTCACCATTATCTTTGTTCTTTTCCACTACATTGGTAGTTTGGTTTGAAGAATCATTTTCTTTATCTTCAATGGAAGGAACATTTACATCATCAATGCTAGCCTTATCACTTATTTGATTGATGCTGTTTTCATTAGAATTTTCATTTTCTTCATCATCGTCATCAGCTAAAACATCTGTGTAGTCCGATTTAATGACTGGCTTGATATCTTGCTGAGAATGAGAAGTAGTGACATCTTCAAAATCATCATCAACAATCTCGCTGTTATCCAAATCAGCATCAGCATCAGCATCTACATCAATCTTCACATCAACAGTTGTTGCTGAAACATTTGCTGAAGCCTGAGTTGCCGAAGAACTGGCGGAGTCAATCTCTGCAACGTGGTTAGGAGAAGACATGGCGATCGCTACAGAACATTAGATTACAAGATTGCAAGACTACAATTCCAACATGAATAGAACATACACTATCTAGCATGACCATATAATTGCCAACCTTAAGAAAATGCCTGTGCTGGTAATTTCGGTGTGTATTCTCCCTAATAATTTTGCCACTGAGAAAAAACACCCAAATTTCAATTTCCCACTTACTGTGGCCAGTAAAATTGGGAAAAATGAGAAAAAGAAAAGATCGGGCCACGCAGGGTAACCTTCTGCGGGAATGTGGTTTTCGTTCGGTGTACTGACGATTGTCAATTATTATATTTATCACTTTAAACAGTTTCGATGGAATTTATATACAGATCCAAGAGGGAGCTTCTCCATCCCACCCCTCGACTCAACACCGTCTATTTCTTCTTCCAGAGAAACGCACCTCTAGAGAAGTCCAATGGCTTTGGTTGCTCACCCTTACGTTTCTTACTTTCCGTGAAGATCACGTGACGCTGGACAACTGGGTCGTAACGCACCTGGGTAATTTCCTTAGCGGTTCTTGGTACAAGCAAGGTTCTTCTGTACCCGGTCTTTGCCGATGAGACGAGCTGCACGATCGTGGTTCTTGCCTTTGCTTTGGCCATGGTGTGTGTGTGTGTGTGTATGTGTGTGTGTTTGGGTTATCCAAAAGGACAAGCAGTTGGATTGGCAAACGTTGCCAGAAGCTGTAACGAATAATTTCATTTTCTCTGTCATGGATTTTTTCATTTTTTTCAACAACTGCGCCACTTTTTGACATTTTTGGAAAAAAAAAGAGCACACAACCGCGGCTGCGCCACTCTCGGAGTTTGACCCCACATTGAATTCGTTAGCCACAAAATTTGTAGACAGAAAGACACGTCCCCTTAAATAAAAGTCAACTGATTATAAATTGTACAATAAGGTATAAAATTAATATCAAATATTTCCTGTAGGTCAGAACCATATTTCTTATCATTGAATTCATTAAATTACCAGTATCTTCTTCATTACAAGTAAGGCAAATTTTTTTTTGAAGCATGGATCTTTACATCATCTCACCTAACCTCAAAGTTCAAAACTGCGAAGACTGTCCATCTCACGATGCTCTTGTTTCCGCCAAACATAAATATTTATGTCTTCTCCACAAATCCCAAACACTATTTGCCTCTCTTGATGAAGATGCCGATTGGTGTCATCCACTAGATACCGTAAATAGAAACCAATCGTTACCACCGTTACTTTCAATTATGTTAACCAGTGAAGATATTACTTCATCTGATTCATCAATTCATAATGATATCAATAGATTGAAAATCCCCGAATCTTTCTTTTCATATGAATCAACCAATTCAAAGGCAATGGTCCAACTTACTCTCAAGTATGTCTACATAATAACGGATATTTCATACCTCAAGTATAAATACTTGAAGGCACATACAAAGATTAACAATCTGATTAAATCGAACTTCACTGTGAAACATGTCACGGAAACAGACGAGTCCGTGGCCTTAAAACAGATAAGTGTCGAGACTGAACATCTGCATGTCCTGGAACACATTCTAATGCGTGTGATACACCTTGAGAATGAGTTTCAGCACCACTTCCAGCCCTTGGTGGAGAAAATCCAGTCCATGAAGGATAGTAAAACTTGCTGAGCCCCATACTGAATTTAACTAAAAACCAAAAAAAACCAAAAAAACAAAAAACCCGAGCAACGAAAAGGGCAAAGAAAACTGGAAAAAAGCACAAAATTCCGCGAAAAGGCCCCTTTGGCGTTGGGAACTTTTGTTTTTTTTAACTTTTTTTTCTATTTTCTTTGTTTTTGTTTCCAGACTGCTTATACATTGATCTCTCGTGCAGTTGACACTTTCTAACATCCTGGCATCTTTTTTTTTCCTCTTTCCTCTTTTAGCCGTTTTAAGTCTCTTTTCTTTAATTTATTCCCCCGTTCTACTCATCTTTCTCTAGCCGAACATTCAATTTTATGTACGCGTAAATAATATCCCTACATTGAATCATTAATAAACAATTTAATATAAATAATTAGTCAGTGATATTATAGTTTACATAAAAAAAAAAGAATGAACAAAGAGAATAGAGTACCTGCATCATTTGCTCAAAAGGCAGCAAAAACTGCAATTATTCGTTCCAAAACTCCAGAAACAGTTTTAAATATCAACACAATTAATAGAAATAAAAATGATATACAAAATCCAAACAATCAAATCGATAAAGTTGTTGAATCTGTAGTAAATGCAACAAAACGATTATCTCAACAATCAAATTATTCAAACTCTAGTAAAAGGAAGGTAGAAAATAGAGTTGGCCCTTGGAGATTGGGTAGAACATTAGGTAAGGGTTCAACAGGACGCGTTAGACTAGCTAAACATACAATTACTGGTCAATTGGCAGCAATTAAAATTGTACCTAAAAATATAATAGAACTTGATCTTGATAATCAATCGAAAAAAAAGAAAAATAAAAAGTCTAAAGTTGATGAAAATGGTTTACCATATGGAATTGAAAGAGAAATCATTATTATGAAATTAATTTCTCATCCTAATATCATGGCATTATATGATGTATGGGAAAATAAAAATGAATTGTTTTTAGTTTTAGAATATGTTGAAGGTGGTGAACTGTTTGATTTTTTAATAAATAATGGGAAATTGAATGAAGAAGATGCAATTAAGTATTTTAGAATGATTATAAGTGGTGTCTCTTATTGTCATAAATTTAATATTTGTCATAGAGATTTAAAACCTGAAAATATTTTACTTGATAAAAATGGTAAAATAAAAATTGCTGATTTTGGTATGGCAGCTTTAGAAACTCAACAAAAATTATTAGAAACATCTTGTGGTTCACCACATTATGCTTCACCTGAAATTGTTGCAGGTAAAAATTATCATGGATCTCCAAGTGATGTATGGTCATGTGGGGTTATTCTTTTTGCATTATTAACAGGCCATTTACCCTTTGATGATCCAAATATTCGTAAGTTATTAATGAAGGTCCAAACGGGTAAATTTCATATGCCATCTAATTTATCGAATGATGCAAAGGATTTAATTTGGTCAATGTTAAGAATAAATCCAAATGAAAGAATCAAAATTGAAAAAGTCTTTAATCATCCCTTGTTATTAAAATATCCCGATGAATCGATGGATAACGAGATTGAAGATAAATTAGATCATCTTGATATTTCTTGTCCTGTGAGTAGGATTGATTTTGATATTCTCAACAACTTACAGACTTTATGGAATGGTATTCCTCAAGCTCATATAATTAAAATGTTGCAAAATGATCATAAAAATCCTGAAAAGATGTTTTATTATTTATTAGAAAATTATAAATTGACTCACTCAGGTGAATCTCATTTACCTGATTTAAAACATTCAATTTCTAAAACCACATTAAGAATTAATAAATCTAACAACAATTCATCTGAAAGTTCAACCAATAATTCAAATAGAAATTCTTCTAAAATTTCAAACCAACTACCAAGATCAACAAGTACAGTTATTACAACGATTTATGACAAAGAAGGTCAAGTTTTAATATCTAAAAGTCAGGAAATCAAACCATTGAATACACTGAAAAAGAAAAAACCTTCAAATAGCAATTTGAAAATTGTTGCATCAACATCATTTAATAAATCCGTTTCATTTCAAAAAATAAGACGTGATACATCCGCATCAACTTTATCGATTGTCAACATGTCTCGTAATTTGAGTATATTACCAGATACAAATCATTATTTACCTAGAGATAGACAATCGAGTTTAGCCTTAAGTAAAAACATTAACAAGAATGTCATGAAAAGTAATGAAAATAATGAAAATTTACCACCAACCAAAGAATATACCATAAATCCTAAAGATTTACCAGATTTACCAGATTTGCAAGATTATAAATATTTAGTCAATAGCATTTTTGATCCATTATATTTTGAATCAGGTAATCCAGTTTTAAAAAATCCTAAAAATTCATTCAAATTGAAAGATGAAACAAATAAAAAATTAAATAAAATTGAAAATGATATAATTATTCTTGATATTGCTGATTCATCAACTGATGATCCAAATGATAGTTCTATTACAATGGATACTACAAAAACATCCTCGAGATTAGAAACCAGCCAAGATGAATCTTTTGAAAGTCCGACATTGACAAAGTTAGAAAAATTAAGAAAAGATTTAGGAATCACTAATAATCTTAATAACAATAATAGAAATTTTTCAGGTTTGAAATCAATTAGATCATCTTCCACAAGGAGACTTCATTCCTTTTTACAAGATGAATACAAAAATGTTAAAGTTAATGATTTTAACTCATTAAATACTAATACACAAAATACCCATAAAACACAACCATCTGTTACATATTCTCATAAAACAGACAAATCAATGAATTCATCCATTTCATACAGTTTGCATTCTGCAGTTGAGGTTAAGATGATGTCCCCAACCGAAGAGGAATTAAGAAAGATGAATGATGGTAGAGTATTTGAAGATGCCAATGAGTCTAAAAAGAATTTGAGCCTAATTAACAATGATTATATTCCTACAATTCAAAAAAATATTATTCCGAATGTTGATGTCAATGATAATAAAAAACCAGATATAAGAAACTCATTATTAACCGTTTCAACAAATGAAGAAACCTTCAATGGGAATAAATTAAACAACAACGAATCAGCAAATTCAATGTATGCAGATGCAGAAGAATCGAGTCATTTGAATTCAAATTTACAAGATACTTTTGATACTGAAATCACAGGCTCTTTATATACCAGTTTAGAAGAACAACCACCTACCTTTGAAAATAAAAAAAGAGAGAAACCATTTGCTGAACATGACAATGATGTAAGATTATCGATGAAACCAGTCAATAATAATAATGAAATGAAAACGTATGTTGAGTCTCCATTGAATCAAGTTTCTTCACCTGTTAGTTCTCACCCCTTTAGAGCCGTTGTGTCTGCAAATTCTCCTATTATCGATCCATTTAATGAAAAACCAATTGACGTATCCCATCCAATTACGAATCATGGAAAAAATGTCAATATTATTAGAGATACACCACCGAAAAAATCGTCTAATTGGTTGAAAAAAATCTTTTCAGCATTCAATAAGAGACCTCAAAATACAGACGACGGCACTATTACCAATAACAAAAAAAACCTAAACAATGCTTCAATGAAGAGAAAATCTAAAAGCAAAACAGAGAGAACATCCCATTTCTTTAATAACATATCATCATTTACATTTAAAAAAGCTAGTTATAAAGATAATACTAACTTTCTATTCAGTAGTGAATATCTTATTGACAGTGACACAGTTACAAAGGATGCTTTAGTTGAGAAAATACTTCAAGATTCAAGAACAAAAATGTTAAAACTGATTCACACTGAATCGTCATCATCTGGTATAAATTATATTTTTGAAGTTTTCAACATGAATACTAGGTTCGCTGTAAATATAATTGAAAAGGTCGGATCAGAATATGGATTTGGTGGATGTTACATTAAATTACTAAGATTAAGAGGTAATAAAAAGTCTTTCGATTACTGGTGCTCAATAATCAACAATATTATTTCGGAAATGGAGAAGGAGGAAGAATAACTCTTTACTATTCTATTTTATAAACTTATAAATACATTTTTTAGAGCGTTACTATGCATACAATAGATTAACTATTGTCAATAATTTGTTAATTGCTGGATATTTTGGAAAGAAATTGGCGGGTTCACTGCGGGGAGTTGAAAAGAAGCAACCATAAAGGTCCGAAAATTTTAATTTTTTGGCATTGTTTACTTTGTCGAGGTCACCGCCATAAGAATATTTAAATGTTCTCATAAATCCATCACGCAGCAACTAAATTTTTTTGAGAAAATCATAGGTTACAAAGATTGTAAGTATTTGTTTTATGAAAACATACATATAACCCCTTTGAGGCGACGCGTAACTATCTAATTGATTGGATTGGACCCTTTAACTTTTTTGTTTTGATATGGGTGAATATTTTTTTTTTTATATCTAGCAAATCAAAGCTTTTTGTGTTCGGATTTATGAAATTTGCGAGTCTAGATAAAAATGTTCACAGCCTAGCCCAATAAAAGCCACACATCCTTTTTTTAGCCTTGAGCCGTTGAGGGGGGATTTTCGAAAAAAAACCGTTGGAAAAAACTTTTGGGCCTTTTTCCCTTTTAAGTTAAAATTCGGGTTTAACAGAATCCCTGGTCATATCAAATACCTAATTGGGACATAAATGTAAATAAACCTGCGAAATCATAAACCCGTATTTTTAGTGCGTCAGGGTATTCTTGCAGATCATGAATAGAAAAATGCTAATGCTACCCGAAGAAAGATAAACAAATTAATATACTTTGGGGATTTCAACCAATTGAGCAAAAGTTAACATTTTGGTACTGTCAAAATAACTTATTTAGGATGAAATTGCTTTCTTATCTTTTTTACCTTTAATTAAAAATCATTCTTTCTTGTTGTATGTACATTACTCACTAAATGTGAAACATGCAAAGTAATTATGAAAGAAAAGCAAACATGCCATCATTTCGTTTATTATTTGAGTGACTTTTGCCATCATTTGGGAGTCAAGTTATAAAAATAAAAACTACAATCCGTCGGATTTTTTTGCATTCAAAATTCAACAACCCACGTGCAACGAATACAGTATAACCTTTCTTTTAAGGTCCCATCATTTTGGGCACATCTGATAGTATTTGATGTTTAAGAACGCTACTTCCCACCGTGGTGGTGGATTGGATAAAGTTAGAAAGTGCCGTATTTTTCGGCTCGACCTCGGTTTTACCAAAAAAATTGCTTAAATTCCCGATTCTTTTAACTTTTAAATGTCGTCTGAATATGTTTAGCACTAAAAGTTGCTGGATTGAACATTGGTTTAATCTTATTGCAACATCTTCCCTAATCTTATGATATTGCAAAGGAAAAAATTATTAGTCTAAAATTAGACTTTCAGGCAGTGATTATTGAAGAAATAGGTTCTTATGTAAGAAATTTTCTAATAGTTTAGAAATTTTTGTAGTGCTAAATTTATCAGAAAAAACGTGTGCGGCTCAAATAAAGAATTTTTTCTATATTCACTTTTTGCGGCTTTTATTTCTAACGGCGCTTCTCGTTTCTTTTTTTTGGAAACAGGTTTCATATTTTATACTAATACCAGCTGTTATCCCTTTTCTGGTTTCTAGATCGATCATCTATCAATTCTCCCCATCACTCATGTGATGTCTTCGGTTTTCTTTTTTTTTCTTCTTCGGATCTCCTTAACTTTTTTCCCTCCCTTTATCACATTAAGTATTAACATCAAGGATATATCAATTGAATATCGACCATAGGAATTCTGTGATCTCAACACAAAAACTTCAACTCTCAATTCAATTTTGTTATCAGTAGCTATACCCAACTTTTTTCTTTTATAGCAGACACTTGAGATTTTTATACCTTCACATTTTCATTACTGAAACTATACAAAAACAAAAACTGATAATCATCTCACACAGCCACTAATAATTATGGATATACCGACTGTTAAAATTGTCATTGCTGGGGATTTAGAAACCGGGAAATCAAGTTTGGTTAATTTTTACGTTCATTCTATTTTTGCTGCTGAATTTGATCCGACTATAGAAGTAACGTATAAAAAGCAGGTGATTATCAATGGTAAAACGTATAATATAGAAATTGTGGATACTGTCGACAATGAGTTTGAAAATGAAGAAAAAAGGAAACTGATGTATCAAACCTGCGATGTCATTATTCTAACTTATGCTATTGATAATATGGAAAGTTTTAATAACTTGTATTTGAGATACGCCAACCTTCCAATTAACGAGGAAGATGGAGAGAGGAAATTAACTTATTTAGATGATAGAATTAAATGTTTCCCTCCAATAATCGTTGTTGGAAATAAAACAGATATGGAGATGTCAAGACAGGTTGACTCTCATTCCGCAAAAAAGGCTGCCAAAAATTTGAAAATTCCAACTTTCTTTCAATGTAGTGCAGCCTCTAATTACAACGTTGATGAATTGTTTGAAACTGCAATTGAGCTGGGTTACAATTATTCACAACTTGAACATGATGTTACTCACCTTTATGTTGAAGAAGAAGATAGTCAAGTGAGAAGTTCAGGAGGAAGAAATCATTCTGGTAACAGTTCACTAACTTCAAGAAAAAGTATGTCCAATAATGCTAATTCATCTGCTAGTGATGGAAAACCAGGTTCAAATTTACTTAAGAGTCAAACTTTAAACAATAAAGGAAATAATAAGATTCATTCGATATCTGAAAATATTCCAACAAAAGTCAAAACCATCGAAGAAAAGAAGCCATCAACACCTGATATCTCGGCCAGAAAAACAAAACAATCTTCGACCTACCTATCCAAAGCATCCCCCAAACTAGCTTTTCAAAAAACATCTTGTTGTATTATCATGTGATATATTGTATTATAATAATCCATTTACTTATTGTTTTTACTTTGAACTACTATTATTTTCAATAGATGCCCATTAAATTATATAATACTAGTTTTTGTGTTAGAATGCGTTTGTTATAAACGCAACCCCTTTTTATAGACTCGATTATTTATTACAGTTGAGGTACTGTCTTATTTTACCATTATTTTTATAGATTTATATTTTTGTTACGATTTCCACAATATTGAAGTAAAAATTTATTGACGAAAGCAAAAATTGGCTGCACAAAAAAAAACATAATATATTTTGTTATATAGTGTTTCTCAACATAAAA
Source organism: Pichia nakasei (assembly GCA_030570355.1). Taxonomy (NCBI): domain Eukaryota; kingdom Fungi; phylum Ascomycota; class Pichiomycetes; order Pichiales; family Pichiaceae; genus Pichia; species Pichia nakasei. Next base: position 223,841 of record JAJLVL010000013.1, read on the forward strand.
TCAAAACATGCAACTTGATCCAATTGATCATCTATAGTGTACTTACTGAAATATTTCCAGCCTCACTATGGCTATAACAAACAATGCACCATCTCAAGTGATAAGTGTTGTGGTTCTAACGTTTGAATGCACTAAACACTGAAACAAAATATATTGAAGCCAACACAGCTAGGCCTTTCTTTTTTGACAATGGTACCAGGCTTGCTTAAAAAGTAAGCTACTTGATAGTTACCTTGCAGTGTATTAGCCTGGTTTTCTTTCACCTTATTGGTTTTCTATTGATGCAATATGGTCACATTGTACAATAACGAAAACATAACTCTGTTCAAGAATATATCACACATATTTACATTTGTTTTTTTACCTTCAAAACTTATTGGTATGCTATAGAGACAACTTTAGGCAAACCTTGCATCAAAGAGAAGAAGTTCAAATGCCTTGCACTGTGTTCTTTCCTAATCACTTTGGATAATCAAACTTCAAAAAAAAAAAAAGAAATAGTTGTTATTTGAAATAAGAAAGCATTTATGTCGTTATTGATTAACACTATACCTTCATACGTATAGTTTCTTGTAGATAAACGTTTCCCAACAATACTATTAAGAAGCAGGTTGTTTACTCCAAAAACAGTAAAGCTGCTCCCATGAAATCACAGGTTACGTTATGCCGTGACGTTGAAAAAAAAGAAATTCACAAAAATCTAAAATTATATGCGCGGTTCCTGGATAAATCTCCAGTTTCCAAAATAATTTCAGTTGAGATCGATGTTTTAGAGAATTGGTATAACAGCTGTTGTATTAGTTTCATCGTAATATACGATAAAACGGTATTTTAAAAAAATATCACCCTACCATAAATATAGGCAAGCCTCAGACATTATTTATTTTTGATAATAAACTGTAAAATATTTATTTTTTTCCCCTTATTTACGAGACGTTCATATTACTAATTTTGGGATCATTATTAGATTTCCATCACTAGTTTACGTCAAACATTCATCGGTTATATTAATAAGGTGATAAGCGTGTTTTGGTTTAACACCGTACACCTGGCAACACCCATTTGAGACTTAGTCTATATCCCGAGAATTCACAACTTTTCGGATCACGGGTTCCTAGACTGGTGTGAAAATTAATCACACCCGAAGAGAAAAAAAAAGTCGGTTAGGGAAGGAAAAACGCGGATAAAAAAGGAGTAATCTCATCGTGTTGCCGTCGACAGCCTTTAGTAACCGAAATCCACAAATTGGACAAAAATCGATTTCTTTTTTTTATAAAAGCCCCCCAGTTCCTACTTTCCAGTTCGACATGAGATACTTGTTATGACTATCTTGGTGCTGTTTTTAATGAGGTTCTGCCAATATTTTTAATATTCTTCTTCTTCATATGAAGAAATGAATCCTGCTGATATACGGGTTTGAGAAACCCTCATGTTATCTAGCAAAATAACCCTCGCCGGGTAATTCGGACAGACGGACGTCTTCTTCAACTTACCCGCACTACCGGCGTTTAGAAGCCCACGTCCATGTTCCAATTTCCAATTTCGGCGGTTTACCTCGGGTATAATCCCACGTAGCTGAGTTTTTCTATTGTGACTCTTAAATTTTACGAATTGTAATTATTAGTGGAAAAAAGGGTTGTTTTACAAGCCAAAGTAGCTCAGAATAGCGGGTTTTTCGACAAACACAGAGCAGAGAAGTGGTACTCAGTATCCGAACAGATGCTCTTATCAGCTCCTCGATATCAGGGCGCTATTATTGTATCTTATTCATGGAAGGAACACGATAAGTAACGTTTTGAATAATCAGATAAGAACAATAAAAAATTCGAAAATGTCCGGTGTCGGCATAAAGCAAAAATATTTTTAAGTCTTTGAAAAATTGGAGAATTAATTTGTAAAACGGCTTTCACGCTACTTTATGTGGAGAAGCCAAGATTCATCATTGGAGGTAATGTTATTCTTGTCTATTTAAGTGAAATGCTTTCCTACTAATTTTTATGCCTTTCAACCTGTTTGAATTCATCTAGTCAGCTTGCTTTGCTTTTGTTTTTTTCTGTTTTCTCTTCACACATTAATGAGCACCAAAGCTAGCATAGATCTAACTTCTACAAAGGAGGATGTCAGTTCCTCAGATCCAGAGTCTGTAAATAACATCAATGATTTACGACTATCCTTAAAAGACAAAAAAGCAAAAGTTGAAAAACTTGCTGAAGAATACAACATTAACCATAAAAAGCTGATGTGGAAGATTGATTTCTGTGTTGTTCCTCCATTTTGTTTATTATATTTCTTAGCATTTTTAGACAGAGTCAACATTTCAAATGCTAAAATCTACGGTATGGAAAAAAGTTTAAACCTAACAGGTAATCAATATTCCGTTGCTTTAACAGTTTTTTTTGTTCCATATATTGTCTTTGAAATTTTATCCAATTATTCATTAAAAATCATCAAACCTCACATATGGTTATCTGCAATGATTCTTTTGTTTGGTGTTGTTACAATTTGTATGGCTTATTCAAGAAATTATGGTGGTTTAGTTGTTTGTAGATTATTTTTGGGTATCTTTGAAGCTGGATCTTTCCCATCAATCTTCTATATCATGGCTAACTTTTACTCATCTGCAGAGTCTCAAAGAAGATTTTCATTTTTCTTCAGTTGTACTTGTTTAGCAGGTGGTTGCGCTGGTGCTTTGGCTTTTAGAATTCATGATCTAGATGGTAGATATGGTTTAGCATCATGGCAATGGATTTACATTATTGAAGGTGCATTCACTGCAGGTTTAGCCATTTTGTTATTTTTTATTGTTCCGGATTTTCCAGAAGAATGCCGTTTTTTGAATGAAAATGAAAAATCTTTTATTAAAAAGAAACTTGAAATTTATTCTGGTAATTCTGGTTATGAAATAAAACAAACTTGGAAAGATGTTGGTAAAGTTCTCAAGGATCCTGTCATTTACATTTGTGCAATTTGTTACTTCAGTTTTATTGTTCCTGCTTATGCCTATGCTTTCTTTGCTCCAACTATTATTCGTGAAATGGGTTATGTTGCAATGGAAGCTCAAAGTCATTCCATTTATCCATGGTTGGCCTCAATGGGATTTAGTATTCTTGTTGCTTTTATCTCAGATTATTTATACATTAGATTACCTTTTGCAATTTTAGCATGTTTGGTTTCTGTTTGTGGTTTTGGTATGGTGATCGGTGCTCCAGATCAGCCTTTAATTAGATATGGAGGGTGCTTCATGCTTGCTGCCGGTTTATATACTGCTATGCCGATTTTGATTTGTTGGCTTTCCTTGAACTTTTCAGGTCATACTAGAAAGAGTGTTGGAACTGCATTTATCATCGGTTTTGGTAATATTGGTGGTATTGTTGCCGCTTTTATTTTCCCTAACGAAGATGCTCCAAGATACCTCAAAGGTTTTGGAATTAGTTTGGCATTTGTTTTACTTGCATTAATTATGTGCTGCGTTTACTGTGGTTATTTAGCATGGCTAAACAAAAAGAAACAAACGCTGGAATATAAAGCAGCTTGGGAACAATTAGATTCCAGAGAACAAATCATGAAGGGTGATTTAAATCCTGACTTTAAGTACTTATATTAGACGGGTGTTTTTAATGAACTATAACGCTTTCCCCTATCTCTCTCCTTTTTATGTTTTGTTTCACTTACATTATTATATAGACTAATCAAATACGACTTTATGCTTGAAATTATCAAAATAAGTTCTCAATGAATTATACATTTACAAGTTTATCTAAAATACAGAAGATGATTAAAATTGAGCAACCCCATTTATTTTTGGGCTTCTAGACATAAATAGCTTGGAATAACACTATTAGGGCTTGTTAGTACATCTATTCTTGAATTCTACGTTTCATTTTTTTTTTCTCTTATTCAAAATCAATAAAACATGTTATTACTTTACCTAATTAGGAAATTTTTTATAAACCAGCCATAAAAAAAATATTCTAAATTTACCTCACCTTGTACCTGTCTTTCTTTAATTTTACACGAACTTAATTCCTGACACCAATAATTGTTCTCCAAAAAAAGTAACACTAAATAATATCATATTAAACGAATTTAGCTTTACAACTTGTTTTGAATTTTAAAATATCATTTCCAAAATAAGGATATCAATTACCAAGCTGTTTCTTTGAATACCCACTGATTTTCTATACTGTCGAATAAATAAAGAATTTGAGAAATATATATATGTCACAAATTCATATCAAGACTAGAGCGATATATAGTTGGGGAGGTGACAAAAAAACCAATCAATTGGGTTTTATGGAAGGAGAAGTTATTGAAGTGTTGAAGATAGTGAACGATAATGTTTATTTTGGAGAATCTCAAAGAAGTAAATTAAAAGGATTTTTTCCGTCCAATTATGTGGACAGTGAACCTATCTTAGGGGAGCTTAATAGCACTGCAAACTCTTCGACACCTTCAACGCCGACATCTCAATTTAGTTCAAAAAACAATAGTTCAAATTCATTATTCACTTTACCAAAAAAGGAAATGATTCAAAATTCTCATTCCAACACAGATATTTCCACATTAATAGGGAATGATAGATCAAATAGTCCACATAATTCAGTGATGAAAAAATCAGAAGCAAAAACAAACAAAAAGTTTACATCATCTTATGTTCAACAACTTTTAGATTCTTCAACATTGAGCACCGACACAGGTATTTCTTCAACATTTGGACATTCCGATTTTAGTGCAACATCGGCTGGATCATATATGCGCCACAAAGATGATTACGAGTCCAAATTGCATAACTTAATGAACTCAAATATTGCATATAATACATCAACACGTAACGCATTGAATGATATACTTGAGAAAAATGAGAAAAGAAAATCATCATCAAATTTATTTAAAAACTTTTTAGGATCTAAACCAAATGATGGTCCAAGCTTTGATGACAAAATCTATCTCTCATCCGTTGAAAAAATGAGTCAAATGAGTATGAATGATTCTTTAATGTATGAATATTCTCAACGATCGCAATTATCAAATAATAACAGTCAACAATCTTTGAATATTTCAGATTCAGAACGAACAAAAACAATTTCAGGCCATTATAGGGCTAAAAGAAAAGAAAGAGTGTTAGGTGAACAACCTGAACTAATTTTGAAACCACAAGAATGTATCAATCATGTAAATTACGAAGAAAGGGATTCATCGGCTTCTTTGAATAGGAGTGTTAGTTATAATTTTGATTCGATAGATTTGAGTAAAATTGATAACTATGTTAATAAAATAGAGCATAATCCATATATCACACCGCAGAAGTTTACCAAAGAAACCATTTTAAGAAAGTTTAAAAACGATGTTGAAATATGTCGTGCAATATATTATTATTTGACCAAAAATTTTAGACTTGTTAATAAAAAAGACGAAACAATCAGTACCAAGCGAATGTATGAATCTCATAAAATAACAGAAATAATGCATTCAAAAACTTGTACACCACACCAATTAACATGGATGTTTTATTTAATGGCAGAAACAGCAGGTTTGGAAGTTGAAATTATTTTAGGTTATTTAAAACACCCATTTATTTTAAACGAGACAATCACTGATACTAAGAAACGTATGATAATAAATCATTCTTGGATAAGTATCAAAATAGATGGCGAATATAGATTTGTTGACGTTTCACTTGGAAATCCAACAAATGAAGTTAGTCTTTTATATTCTGACATATGGGACACAACATCAATTAGAAAATTTTATTTCTTAACAAGACCATTTCATTTAATTCACACCCATAGTCCTCGTTTTATTGATCAACAACATATTGTTCCGCCAATTGATATTGTTGCACAATTGTCACTTCCACCTCTTTACCCACATGCAATGATAGAAGGTGTTTCATTACATAAATTTAATACTGGATTGTTCCATCTAAAAGATCTTGAACTTTATGATTTTGAACTAGAAGTCCCCGATGACTATATTGTCCAGGGTAAATTTACACCTTTTGATAAAGAATACAATACGCAAGATGCATTTGTTCAATTTTATTATAAAAATAATAAAAGAATAGCTCATTTTCAAGGAATAATGTCAAAAAATTGTCCTGTTGGATTTATTTATGTAACTGGAAAAAGTGAATTTTCAAGAAAATGGAATTTGTTAATGAGTATTCCTTGCTTTCATCAAGGTAAATGGAAGCCACTTAATTGGGTAAAAAAGGTCCCAGGATTAAATGGTGTTGATGTATACTTGAAGGAACCTAAAATAAATGATTTAAAGGTAGGAGAACAAAAATTTGATATCAAAGTTTTCGGTAGAACCGATTGGGTCAAGGAAGTCAAGAGCTTTTATCATGGTGTTTTAAAGCTAGGTCTTTTTTCTCCAAATAAAAAAATTATAGAACTTGATATTCATGAATACAAATATGTCGGAAAAATAAACTTAAACCAGCCAGGAGCTTGGAGACTAGGAGTTTTAGACGTTAAACAAAGACGGTGGAAGATTATCTCTGAGTGGAATGTTGCATAATATAGTCTAGCGGAGAAGACGGAAAGACAACAACTATTATTCATTAAAAAATCATTGAAAATAATGATTTGTTTGTTTTGTAAATAAAATGAATGAATTCATTGAAAGCCAAAGAGAAGAAACCGTTTATAAAAAAAAACTATCTAATCAAAAAATAAAAACCTGGAAAACACAAAAGCCTAAAAATACATGAAAACAACAAGAATAATAACATCAAAATGAAACAAGTTTTTACGCAAGTTATGATAAATCATCCAAACTTTCCTCCATCGCCTCGCGTATATCATCTTCTATAAGATTATCATAGTTTGGTAGGCCTTCGAGTGTCCTTAATGTAACTTCGTCTTCCCCTAAATCATCATCCGTAAATTCTGCAGGGCAATTCAATTCATTATTTTTAATGATTTCTTCAAATTCAGGTAATTCTATATCTTCAATATCACTAGCATCCAATAATACATCATTGTTGAATCTTTGATATAGTGGCGGTGGAATTTGTTCCCCCCTTAAAGGGCCGAGAGCCCATTTTTTAACATTTGCTTCAATGAAAACATATCCCATTTGTCCAAAGTTGACATCAATTCTGCAAGGATTCATACTACCAACAGTGGGGAATAATTGTACATTTTTGGGCAATCTAACATGTCCTCCTATTTTAGATTCTGATAATTTTTTCCCGTTTCTTGTAAAAAAAACTACTCTTGTTTGTTTTCTAAATCCGATTCCTATCACATCACCCTTTTGCAGTTGTGGGAATAGTTTATGGCCCATTTTAAATTCTGTTAAAGGGAACGGATAATTATGTCTTCGATCTCCATTAGAATCATATGCAACACTATGTAGGTAACGTCCAGGTAATATAAATGATGGATATGGGTATGTCGATAATCCTAAAGATATTAATGTATTTTCTCTATATTCTTCAGGGATTTGAAATATTTTAAATTCAACGTAATGAACATCTTTTGTGTTTGGCATTGGTAAATTTGATTGAATTGATATTGGTATATTTTTAGTTTTGAATGTAATCTCTGTCTTATTTTCAACATTAATTGACTGTCTATTTTCCAAGTTTTCTGGAAATTCCCATGCATGTACACCTTTTTCTTTTATCAAATCAAGTTGCCAGTTAGTTAAATTCATTCTTGCAAACCCATTTAACTTGATATACTCCTTCGCTTGAAAATAAATTTCTTGATCATCTGGTGATAAAGAAGTCAGTGCTGCAGTATCATTTTCCATCTCTTCCATTTCAGTGTACAGTAAATTTGATTCATCGTCATCATCATCAGACAATTGTATCCTTGAAGAACAACAACATCTTTGAATAAGTAAAACCACCAAGAATAACAAAGGTACTAGAAAAAACGATGTAGATATGAATAGAAATGATAACAAGGGATCATCGAGTTCTTTTTCTTGTTCTGTGGATGCAAAAAACGGTCCATTCATATTATTTATAGAGGATGCTAAATCTAATTCCACATTATTGTTGTTGGAAAGATAAGGCATTGTAAGTTAAAAATGTATAACAATGCAAAACCAAATCACTTAATCTTCACTAAAAGCGCACAAACAACCAGTTTTCTTGATATACCAGTATTTCAGTGTCTATACTAGATGGGTTCAATGAATAATAGTTAAAGAAGCTACCAAAACGCAGACTATGCAACACCGCTAACAGTATCAATTTTTGCTGAGGTTTACTTGATGATGACCCTCGCAAGTTCCAAAAAAATTTCAGCATTGATGCTAGGTAGGGATTTTTAAGAGAATCGATCGGTTTTTTTCTTTGGCACTACCCCCAGTAAGGTCAGCCATAACATATATTTATACATGACCACAAATATATACACTCTTATAAAAGTATAGAGACATGAGTGGAATTGACAATTATACCAAATCCAAGAAATTGGGTGAAGGTACGTATGCAGTCGTTTATTTAGGTACCCAAATCAGTACTAGCAGAGAAGTTGCTATTAAAGAGATCAAAACTGAAGGTTTTAAAGATGGTTTAGATATGTCTGCTATTAGAGAAGTGAAATATTTACAAGAGATGAAACATCCAAACGTCATTGAATTAATTGATGTGTTCAGTGACAGCAAACAAAATCTCAATTTGGTCCTTGAAGTGTTGCCAGGTGATTTAGAAAAGATATTACGTGATAAAAATATTGTCATTGGAGGTGTTGATGTGAAACGTTGGCTATTGATGATTTTGAGAGGTGTTTACCATTGCCATAGAAATGGAATTTTACATCGAGATTTAAAGCCAAATAATTTGTTAATGGATCCATTGGGAAATCTGAAAATTGCCGATTTTGGTCTTGCACGATGTTTGGGTCAACCAGAGGAAAAGTTGACGTCTAATGTGGTTACGAGATGGTATAGAGCTCCTGAACTATTATTTGGTGCTAGACATTATACTGGAGCTGTAGATGTATGGGCAATAGGTACTATTTTTGCTGAAATGATGTTACGTACTCCCTATCTTCCAGGATCTGATGATGCAAACCAACTAGTCATCACAATTCAAGCACTAGGTACTCCGACAGAGGATATATGGCCGGGTGTTTCACACTTGCCATTATACAATAACTTAACTATTTACCCTGCTCCAACAAGAAGCGAACTCCGAAGGAGATTTGCAGCGGCAAGTGACAATGCACTTGCGTTATTAGAAGGTATGATGATTTTGAATCCCTTCAAGAGGTGGAGTTGCGAGCAAGCTCTGCTAAGTGCGTATTTTGTAGAAGATCCAACGCCATAGGCACATAGATAGATTCCGATATGTATTAAGGTCTGTAGCCTTCTATTACTAAGTGCCGAACAGAAGTTTCCCATTTCGGACATCTTTGGTAAGCATGAAAATTTTTTTACAATTTAATTTTTTTTTCAAACTTCAATTTTTTTTTTAACCTTGTCTAATGTTCGTTATTTGTTGAGCAAAGGCCAGGCCCAGAAAATCGTACAGCAGAATTCAGAAAGATGGAGACCAGATCGAATATATTTACGTGTAACTCATGTCAAATCCAATTCAATGAATCGGAAGACCAAAGAACACATATGAAAGGAGAATGGCACAGATACAATTTAAAAAGAAGAGTGGCGCAATTACCACCAATAGATGAAAATTTATTCACTTCTAAAGTGGCGGTCCTTGATAAAAAGAAGGAAGATGAAGAAAGAGATTTGAAGCTGGCTGAAGATGTTAGTAATCTTCAGTTAAATGCCAAACAACTACGTAAAAAGCAACGTGAAGAATTATTGGAGAAGAAAAGAAAATTATTGGAACTTGCAAAGAACAGATTAATCAGTAATGGTGGCCGTGTTAAGATGGGAGAAGATGGAAAAATAGTTGTTGAAAAGAAAGACCCAACCCAAGAAGAACAGAAATTAAAGGAAGAAGTTCAACAAGCTATTATCAAGGAAGATGAAGAAAATACTGTTGATGAAGAAGCATTAATAAAGGAGAAATTAGAAAATAGAGTTGATGTTCCGGTTACTAAATGTATATTCTGTAAGGATGAAGTTTTTGAAAACGTTGAAGGAACATTTGAACATTTATTCAAGAAACATGGTTTATACGTCCCTGAAAGAAAATATCTCATAAATTCAGAAGGTTTATTGTCATATTTATATGAAAAAATTGGTTATGGTAATGTTTGTTTATCATGTAACTTCCAAGGTAGAAATTTCCAAAGTATTATTCAACATATGTTAAAGAAAAACCATATTAAAATTCCATATGAAAATGAAGATGAAAAACTTGAAATCAGTGACTTTTATGATTTCTCTAAAACATATGAAGTGGAATATGTTGAAGGTTCTAATGAAGGTGAATGGGAAGATGTTGATGAAGAAGAATTAAATGAAGATGATGATATTGAAGGTGAGAAGTTATATGCATCAGATTATGGATTACATTTACCTAATGGTGTTGTTTTAGGACATCGTTCTCTTGCGAAATATTTCAAACAAAATATCAAACCTGAAAAGGAATTATCCGAAGGTGAAGGTACTGTTATGGCTGCTGAAACAAGAAAGTTTGTTAAGACAATTGATTCAAAGGCAGTTGCACAACAAAAGCGTGTTTGGAATAGAGAAAACAAGAGTAAAGATAGAGATGATAGACGTGCACAGAAATTCATTAATTGGCAACCTCACTATAGAGATGAATTGTTACAATAGTTTCTCTGCTATAACCAACTTTATAGAAATAATGTATTGCTCCGTATAATCCAATTTACAATATAATGGTTCCTAACTCTTTACTAGATTGTGTTTTGCAAAATTGCGTAGTGTAAGTAGGTAGTAGAGCAATCGTTACAAATAATTCTTCTTCATGTTGTTCGGCAAACCTTCCCTATTGGGCAGAAAGCAAGGTTTTGGCGTATTTTTTTTCTAAAAATCGAAAAAAAAGAAAACACCGTTTAACAGTCAAACTTACACGTAACCTATGCGTGTAATTGATGGCATGTTTTGACAATTTTCGTTGAGTATCTTGTGGTTTGTATTCCAAACAAGAAACAGTCGGAAATGTATTTTGATATTGATGAAATACTTGCTGAATCTCAGAAGTTTACGGGAAATTTCCAGATAGATGTGGATAATCTTGGATTTTTAATGAATAACACCAACAACGCCAAAATTACACCAAAAGAAAAACTGGAGTTACCATTTTGGTTGGTAACAGCATTAACTTTCATTACTATAAATGAAGAGTCTAGTGGGAGAACAAGAAATATTTTTTCTGTTGAAAGACCTGAATATTTGAGCAAACTTGCTAGTAATTTTTACAAGGCATCACCACTTAATGCAGATTTATCGGTCGTCTCACATTTTTACAAAATTGTACAAAAATGGTGTGATTTCATTGAGCAACCAGATTTAGTGGATATTGTTTCTGACATGTTAATTTTACGTGCTGGAAAAATCAATGATTTATCTTTCAATATATCAGACTCGCAATCAAGAGAGAATACGGAATTTCTGCAAACTTTGGATAGTCACGAAAAGGAATTGTTGAAAATAGCAAGTGAATCATACAACGAGTTTAAAACTTGGTTGAATTCTAAGTGAGTTTATTTTAGAAGCTAGAAATGAAATGGTATAATCATGTACACTAGTTGAATTATCATTGTTAGGGGATGAGATAAAAAGATTAGAATTTCTTACTTTAATGATAATTGTATGTTGGCAAGTTCAGTTTCCCAATGGCAAAAAAATATTTATTTTAGGTTTTACGGAGACCTGGTTAATCTTGGAAAATGCCGACCATATCTCGACATGCTAGTTGAGACTTATTCTTCAACTCATCTTTATATAGAGAATCTATGTATTACATTACCAGCCGCATTTTCTGAAAGTCCCTGGTAAAATTGGCGCAGTAAATTTTTCACTCATAAAAAAAAAAAAAAAAAATCACCCAAGTTATTTTTATTATTGACTTCTCCATTGAAATAATAGTGAATGCCAAGATGGTTAACATAGCATATTCTATGCTCTTTTATTCGGCAAACTCTCTCTAAACAAAAACATGGCTAAAATAGTTGTATTAATATCCGGTAGCGGGTCTAACTTACAAGCCTTAATTGACGCAAGTACGGGGGAAAATCATCAGTTGAAGGCTAACATCAGTCATGTTATTTCATCAAGTGCAACTGCATATGGTTTAACTAGAGCTGCCAACGCTGGTATTCCAACTACCGTACACACATTGAAAAGTTATTATGCTGGCATATCTAAGGAAAACAAGGAACAAAGAAAAGAAGCTCGTGATTTGTTTGACGAAGATTTAGCAAAACTTGTAATCAAGGAAAAACCTGATTTAGTTGTTTGTGCTGGATGGATGTTAATTCTTTCCTTATCCTTTCTCAATCCTATAAGTAAGGCAAACATTCCAATTATCAATCTACATCCTGCATTACCAGGTACGTTTGAAGGTACTCATGCAATTGAAAGATCCTGGGAAGCAGGACAAAAGGGTGAAATCACCAATGGGGGGTGTATGGTTCATTACGTTATTGAAGCTGTTGATCTTGGTGAACCACTTGTGGTGAAAGAGCTTCCTGTTACTGTTGGTGAAACTGTCGAAGTATGGGAAGAGAAGATCCATGATTTGGAACATATTGCAATTGTAGAAGGTGCTCAATTGGCCCTTGATAAAGCATCCAACATTGAAGAAACAGAAGTTGAAGAAGAAGTCCCTCAAGTTGAAGAAACTACAACTGCCCCAAATGTTGATGAAACTGTTGCTGCAGTTATTGAGGAGGAACCCGTTGCTGCTCCAGCAAATGAAGAAATCATTGAGGCTCCTACAACTACACCTCCAGCAAAAAGTCCTCGTACCTGTGGAATCTGTACCATCATGTGAAGTGTGACGTGGCTTGCAATCCATGCATAAGGTAGATTGTGTAACTAATAAAAAAGTAAGTAACCTAGTAATAAGAATAATCCACTCAACGGTCCCCAAATTTATCTGCTGAGCCGAGTGAAAAAAATAAAAAAAATAAAAAAATGGAAAAATGGAAAAATGGGAGCACCGCGGTTAAGTGAATTCAACTGGCGCACAACGCCGTTTTTGGACTGCAACCTTATCAGAGCATGATTCCAAGACAAAACAATTCATCTTTGGGCTCATCTTTTAGTTTTCACAGTTGATTTCACTTCAAAGGGAAATGTAGTGTCTTTTGTTCAATAAAAGTCGGAAAAAAAATAACTTATCAAGAGAAATAGCACAAAACTGTTATTTTTGCTTCACTTAATTGGAGCGGTCTCAGTGTGCATGTGCACAAATTAATTGGACAATAAATTATTTTATTTTTATTTTTATTTCAACGAGTAGGTGGAGAAACATTTGAAAATATTTCAGGGTATAAAAGAGAGAAGAAATGTTAATTAGCTTTTTAAGTGCTTAATAGACTCCTTCTTTCCGCTCGCTTTAAGTTTCTGATTCTTCTTTCATTTCTCAAAGTATATCTACATAAAACACACAATGTCAGAACTTACACATCCTATGATCAAAGACGGCTGGTTCGCAGAAGTATCAGATACGATGTGGCCAGGTCAAGCAATGTCTTTACGTGTTGAAAAGATTTTGCACGTTGAGAAAACCAAATACCAAGACTTGCTTATTTTCCAATCCACTGATTACGGTAAGGTTTTGGTTTTGGATGGTGCAATCCAAGCAACTGAAAGAGATGAATTTGCATATCAAGAAATGATTGCTCATTTAGCTATTAATTCACATCCAAATCCTAAGAAAGTTTTAGTGATTGGAGGTGGTGATGGTGGTGTCCTTAGAGAAGTTGTAAAACATGAATGTGTTGAACAAGCTGTTCTATGTGATATTGATGAGGGTGTTATTAATAATTCCAAAAAATTCTTACCAGGTATGTCTGTTGGTTTTACTCATCCTAAAGTTACTGTTCATATTGGAGATGGTTTCAAATTCTTAGATGACTACAAAAACACTTTTGATGTCATTATCACTGATTCTTCTGATCCTGAAGGTCCAGCTGCTTCACTTTTTGAAAAACCTTACTTTCAATTATTGTCAGATGCTTTAACAGAAAATGGTGTTATTACAACTCAAGCAGAATCAATCTGGATTCATTTGGACATTATCAAAAATTTGAAAAAAGCATGTTCAGAAATTTTCCCAAATGTTGCTTATTCTTACTGTACAATTCCAACTTACCCAACTGGTCAAATTGGTTTTATGGTTTGCACTAAAAACAAACAAGTTGATTTAACTAAACCTTTAAGATCAATCGATGCAAAGGATGAACAAAAATTATATAAATATTACTCAAAGGAAATTCATGAAGCTTCATTTGTTTTACCAAACTTTGCCAAATATGCATTATCTGAATAATTGATATATAAAACTGTGTAATTTTACCATAATACATTTTAAGTTTCTTTATAGAGTTATATCAAAACATACATACATACTTCTCGATCTTTAAGCAACATCAACTTCCATTTCTTCAACCTCTAATAAATTCCAAACACTCTCTTTAAGAATAGCAGTTGTTCCTCTTGGGAATTTATAATTGTTTTGTTTCTGTTCTCTGACATTTGGAGTAAGATAACTTCTATACAATTGTGCATCTTTCCCAACTTCCATAACACATACATCAACATTGGAACCTGAACCTAAATCATTCCAAATACCAGCTTGAATCGCATCACTTGCCAATTTCATTGCTTCTTCTCTAGTTAAATCTTCTTTCCAATCTTTTTCTAAAACAGCCATTGCAGCAAGTGAACCACTTCCAAGTGACATATAGAATCCAACATCTGTGCTACCATGTGCATGAATACTGAACAATCCCACACCAGTAGGATCAACACCAGCAACAATTAGATATGCACCAACGTGACCTTGATATTTGAATAAATGTTGTTTAAGCATTTGCATTGCACTAACAACTCTAGGTTCTCTGTTCGTATTTAGTGAATGTAATTCTAAATTTGACGCAATTAATTGTGTAACCATTTCAGTATCAGCTGCAGTACCTGCACCAGCACACCAAATTTTAGGTGCTAAACGATGAAGTTTCTCACAATTTTTATCAGCAACAATTGGACCTGCTGTAGCTCTTGTATCTGCTGCAATGACAACTCCTCCATTGAATTTACATCCAACAATCGTCGTACCTGTTGATGTTGCCTTTGGAGCGTTGTATCCCGCCTCGTTAATCAAATATTGATTCCTCTGGTAGTTATCGAATTTCAATCCTGCCATTCTCGTTGTTATAGAAAATAATCAATATAAAAGCACAACCTTCTTAACAGTTTTGCCACTCAATGCCAATGCCTGATTTCAATACTTCAATATTTCAAGTAAATTTTAAATTTCTCGCCTTTTTCGTGAGTCTCACGAAACGACATCAATTTGTCTAATCTACAGTGATTTTCCCTTTATTTAAACATCCATCTCATATAATTAACTCGCTATCTACATATCCTGTCACCTACAAAGCTCGTTGTTGCGCTAATTTTTAGGAAACTAGCAACAATTGCTGGTTTTAGTTCTAATATATTTTTTTTTCAACAAGGAAGCAATTTGAGGTCAATATATTTTTTTATTTTAGATATTTATACCGTAATCATAAAATTTTGTAAAGTTTTATGCTGCTTAACATCTCTTCACATATAGAAAAGGCTCAGTGACTGTGTGAAACCAAGTAGGTACACATACATATTCCTCTCTCTATAGTGCTGTAAAATTAAAACTAATATTTTGCTACTTGAAGTCGCACTATTATGAATTTCCAAAATTAACAAATTAACAAATTAACAGTTTTTGTTAATATGGATCAGCATTAAAAGTTGGCTGGGACAATCGAAGTTTATTCCAAACCCTCTATATATAGGAAGAGAAGAAACAAAAACATAATATAAAACTACATTCAATCATCTAAAACATATTTATTAATAACCATGGGAATCTTTTTATCTTGTCTGAAACCAATCCAAACTCCGAATGATGAAGAGGATATTTCATCATTATCTGATGACAAAGCGAAGCTAATAGAGGATGAATTGACAACAGAATTGAGAAATAAACAATTAAATGCTATATTGAACAGTACCAATGACCATTTAATAGATATAGGTACATTTAAAACGATGATTGATTATGGATCAACAGCAAATAGTGATAATCAAGCAAATGAAGGTGAAGAAGACGAATTCAATAATGTTTTCAAAGTTACAGCAATACCACAGAATGTAATTGATTCTGAAATTGAACAACAGATACTTGGTTGGTCACAAAAATATGGTGAAATTGCTGTTAAAAAATATCTTGATATACCTGAACCAGAAGATTCTCAAAAATTTACAATTGATTTTGTGTAAATGAAATTCCTTTACAAAATAATCGTATCTATCTTTTGAAGTTCTTTTTTTTTTCCTCTTTTTCTAGAAAATAATACACAAGTATTGTACATGTAACTACATAATTTCAATTTATAAGCTATCTTAACGGGTTATATTTAACCAAACTTTGACATTTTCAATAAATTCTTGAGATTTCTCACGTTCATGACGTTCTTGACGATTTACCTTTTCATCAACATTGGTACCATCAAGAAGATTGTCATTTAATGAGACATCTGATGATCTACCCCTTAATGGGAAAGGTACTTTCAGGGTAAATTCACAGTAGTTCAATCCATATCCTAATTTTAATGCATATTTATTTGCACAAAACATTCCATCTTCATCTGAATCTTCATCATAAGTTATAGTAAATGGTATTCCTCTAACAGTTTCACCATTAACTCGAAGTTCGGAAATGTATTTTTCATCAATAATTTTATTTTGTAAAAAGATATTACAAGCAATGTCATGACCAATTACTGCTTCACCTGGTATTTGCATAATATAATTTGAGCCACCGATAGTACTCTTTCCTGCAGGTTCAGTTATTATTGTCTCATAAATTGAAGGATATTTAATTTGATTAATATTTTCGACATCCTTCAAGAATGTAACATAATTGTTTAAATTTGATGTTGAACAAATGGTGAATTTTTTGATAAATGCAGTAATATCATCAAGTTCCTCAATTTTACTTGCCTTTTCAATATCATGCTTACGTATGATTGTTGGCATTTCTATCGTAGATGGTGGAATTTCTGTATTGTTATTAAAATGATTTATTTCACCATTCTGATTTTCCATATTTAGCTTTGCATTGGTGAAATCATCTTCATTATTCATGATATCTCCCTCAATATCTTCATTAATATAACTTTCATCGTTTAAGTTGGCTTTCACTTTAGATTTAGATGTAGTCGGTTTAGAGTTAACAAATGGTTTTTTATCTAATATTTGTGATTCAAACTTTTCCAATCTTTTACTAAAAGCTTTGCTCAAACCTTGAGCAGATTTAAAATACTGACCAGTTGAGAATACATCCAAATAATTATCAAACATCAAATTAATATCTCTAACAAATTTCTTGTACCCAGATTTCCCTTTTGAATATTCACCTTCTTCTAATCTCTCAGTTATCATATTGAAACATATTGGATCAGTTACAACATCATAAAAATCCTCAGTTTCAGGGTCATCTCTTTCTGGTAATTCCAAAAGAGCTTTCGATAATGGAATTGAATTTTTATGATGTGATACTTTAAAGGACAATAAGTGTCTTAATATTTTTTGTAACTCGACAGTATAATCTTCAGTATCATTCTCATCATATGATTCATCTAAATCATCTTTTCCTGCTTCATTTTCCTCGATTTTAGTTGGTTCATTTTTTTTGTTTGTTTGCTTCTTATCTTTATCCATAGCAACAGCACCTAAATATTTCTTATAATCATCAATCCTTTTCAACGCCTCGTCTCTGATAAGATTTGCATCATTAACAATTAAACTTTCTGGATCATTATAAGTTGCGGCATTTGTACTCATTAATTTCCACATATCAGCAAATTGATCTAATGTCACCTCTGGTGCATTTTTACGTTTTAATATTGTGGCTTGTTTGATTTCATTAATTGAAATTGGATTAGCAATAAGTTGGTAGTAATCAGCATATATTTTCTTTGGAGGTAGTTTTATAAAGGGGCCAGATATTATCTCATCACTCTCTGAATCTTTAAAATTTACAGCCATGTTAATTACATCTGTAAAAAATTCAGTAATATTTTTGAATCGTGACAATGAATAATCAATAGATTCATCAATTTCGTTGTTGTTGTTGTTGTTGATTTTATCGTTTTCTTGTTCATCTCCATTATCTATATTTGAATCAACTAAATCCGAACTCATCGCCGGTTGAGCGGATTCAGGTGCAGCATCATCGACAGATTGTTGAGCATTTGTCTTTTGTTTCTTACGTGGACCCAAGGTAAGCGTAACTTTTCTTCTAGGAGGCATTATTGTCCTGCTACGTGGGTTTTTTTTTGTTTAACTTAACAAAAAGAAAACCCATTTAGTAAACATTAAGAAATTCATGGTGGGAAATTCAGGCGTCACAAAAAATAACAAAAAATATTATTAAAGTTGACGACGCGTCTGCGCTTTGTAATTTTATTGACTCCGTGCACCATATTTATTCCTTTTAATGAGGAGGGGAAAAAAAAAGGTCTTCAAAGTGACAACATGAAATACTGGAATTTGATACCGATTGGATATAAGTGTATCTGAGATATAGCATAATAAATTTCTCTTGATCAGCAAAATCATGTCCAAATACGAAGTCATCGACCAAGACCCAGTTTTTGGTAAAGTTGTGAGTTATTTCCGTGCTTCTGATTATTTAACCTGGTTAGGTGCTACTGTTGCAGGTCCATTATCATTAGTTTTATTAGAAAAATATGAACCAGCAACTGGACGTCATTTTAAGATGCCAAAGCCAATGTTTCTTCGTGCCGGTGCATTGATTGGTTTCACTACAGGTTTTATTTTAGCATACAATCAATCAACCAAAAGATTTTGGGGTGTTTCTGAAAATTTAAGAGAAGTTAAAAAGGATAGATTAGAAGTTAAGAAATTATTATCACAAGGTAAGAATCCATTTGGATCTGATGAATCCACTTTAACACCTTATTTACAAGATGTTTCTGCAAGATATTCTAAGAATTCTCAATTATTATTGGGATTTTTACCATGGTTTAACTTTGTTAACCATCCATATCATGGTATTGATTTAAATAAATATTATGAAGTAAGAGAAGGTGAAGAATCATTAGACCTTAAGTTGATTCCATTAGATCAAATTAAAGGTTTACCAAATTAGATGGGTTCTTTGCCACTTTATATAACTTCACTTCACTTTATTATATGATATATCATTCATTCTATTTGTATATTGTACAATTTTTTCTATATTTATACAAACAATTATTTATTCTTCATTAGTTAATGAATCTATCAAAGATTGAATCTTTCTTTTAATAATCATACCACCTGGTGGGAATTGATTATTGTTTTTATAATAAAGATTCCAAATCACATTCCATTGATCAGATAGTTGATATTTACTCCATGTTTCTGGTGTTAATTGTTGTGGATTTAATTCTGTAATTGCTTGGTTGATCATTATATATCGGTAATTTAAAACATTGAAATTAACAAGTTCTTCATCATTGGTTTTAATTACAGAATTCAATTCAATTCCGTATTCGTGATGTTTAAAAGTCACAAACATCTTTACAAGATTATAATTTTTATAATGATTATTAACTTCTTGAATGAATGCAATTATTTTCATGAAAATTGAATGATTAGAAATATCGATATTTGGCAATATGTTTATAGATGAACATGTGTTATTTAACACAATTGAATTTAAAATATTCCAGTCATCTGGCGATATAGTATATTGTTTCTCGGATTCATTAAAGAAAATATTGAATAAATGAATCAATTGATTGATTCTGCTAAATTTGTTCAATCTGTCAGGGTTAATAAAATATTGCATTAAGATCAAATAGTAAACGTCAACATCAAATACATCCAATTGTTGAAACAAGTTAATGATATTATAATTATTGTTGTTGTCACCATCACCATCACCATCATAATCATTATTTCTACTCCCCTGGTTTGAAATTTGATGTAATATGATGGACTTTAATATTGATTGTTTCAACCCACTCGATAAACCATTAATTGAAGAATGAAAAGACTTCATCAACCGATTTCTAATCTTTTCATTGTTCGAAGTGATCTCCCATTTAGATAATTTAGCCAAATCAAGAGCAAACTGGGGTAACTCTTCATAGTTTGCAGCTGTTGCTGGTAATTGGTGTTTATCTATTGAATGATGTAAAAATGGTTTTATTTTCAACTCATTGAGACTGTATAACTTGATGAGTTGGTGTAGTTTTATTGTTTGCAGTACAGTCGATGTGAAAATTGAATTGCATGGCAAGTTATTATTCGTCGACAACACGACATTCTTTTGCACCTGTCTTAACTTTGCCACTGCGTAATCTCTGAAAATTGATGTTGTGACATTCTGTTCTTGCAACGATGCTTTTGATAGCACTGATTCGAGTGATGACTGAAGTACTGACTGGAGCGTTGCCGTAGCAGAACGCATTTAGTAAAGGACCAAAAATGTTAGGGGGATCTATATAGATTTTTTTATAAGCATTATATTTATGTTACACGGGGTGGCCCAGACACGGCACGAATATGGTGGAGGGAGGTAAAACACCGTCCCACCTTGTTGCTCGTTTCCAGTCTCCAGTCTCCGGCTGCCCTCTTCAGCGGGCTTCAAATTGGACCATTCTCTTTGTTCTGGCCTTGTAAAGCACTCTGTGACCACACTCCTTACATCTCACCGGTTCCTTTGGTGAGAGTGTGAAGTTAACGGCACATTGGGCGCACACGTACTTCACACCGTAGTTCTTGAGCGCCTGCATACCGCTGGCTGCATTTCCGAGGTTCGCTGCGGACGGTGGCACAAATCCTTCTCTCGACATTTGGCTGCTGATGGAGGCCAAGGCCAAGGCCAGACGAAGAGCACCAGAGCCAGAGCCAGAGCCGTCAGCCAGGAAAAATTTTCGGCTAGGAGGCTCCTACACGGCGGAGGATGAGGGAGGGAAAAAGTGAGAAGCGGTGGCGACGCGACGCGACGGCAGCCGGTGTTTTTCTCCATCTCTCGCTTTCTCGCTTTCACCGTTGCAACGTCGTCTTTGAAGACATGTTGAATTTTTCAGGCCGGTGCCTGGGATGCTCCAAGGTCCTGCAATACCTGGTCTTGTAATCTACACGCCAATCCCTCTTCACGAGACCCGTCTTCCTCACAACCTCCACAATGCACCGCAACTGCACTGTTGCGCTGCGAATACCGCATCTGCTTACTCGGACGTTTCATAATAGGAGCAGGTTTCAGCGCATCAATCCTGTTTCTCCGTTTCAAAACGATTGCCAAAATCAAGATCATATTGACAAAAGTACTGAGCTCGTACGAGATAGAAAAAAAAATCCTGATCCAAATATACAACTATTGACTTTACAAGATTCCATTATTGCAAAGATAAATCAGTTGGGGTTTTCAAATGACGATTTTTATGATATTCATATCCTATATGAAAAGGATAAATTATTACTCACCCTATCAGAAATTGACAAACATATACTAGCATTATCAAGAGAGATGGCTCCCAGCTTTTCGGATACAAGTAGTCTGCCTTCGTTGAACTATTTCTACAATGACGATTTCCAGAATCATCAATCTTTGAGATTTAAATACGACCTAATCAATAATAAAAATTCCATATCAGAAATAGACACTTTAATAAGTTTTGTGAATCGTATATCACAAAATCATTATGTCAATCATAACTTAATGATCAAAAAGTTTTTGAAAAACAGACTTATCTATGCAAAGGATATTCACTTCTTATTAAGAGACAACAAAGAATTAATCTACATTTTGATGAACTATTTCTTGAAAAATTATAGGTATTCACATTTATCAATAGTTAATTACCTGTTATTGATCACAGAGTCTTGGGATATCCATATGATAAATATTTATTTGAAAAACACTTTAAATTATACTCATGATCCTTCTCAATCCCTTGAAATTATAGAACAAGCTTTAATGAAATGCATTAATAATAATATTCAATTGAATCCAACCACTCTTTTTCTAATATATAGGAAAATTATTTCACTGAAAGATATCAATGATGATGATTTGGAATTACATGAACTTTATAAATTGTCAGACTGTTTACATGATATATTTGTCAAGAATAATTTGAATAATACTAAACATTTCACCAATTTGGTATATGAGAAATTATCATCTTCATTTAAAAAACTTCAACAAATACAAAATATGAATACCCAATTGAAAAAAAATTTAACTCAGGATTGTTTAAAATCAATATCAATATTACCTTTAAGTTTTCCAACCCATAGAATGGTAAATAATTTCAGTGAAATTATAAACATGAGAAACTTTTCTATAAATTCAATTAAAAAATTATACATGTATACAAAGTTCAAAAGTCATTTTATGTTCAATAAATTGTTGGACTGTTTATTGGTATCCAATCAATGGAAAAAAGCTTGGAATTCAACAATACTTGTATATAGAACACTAGACCAATATTCAGAAAATGAATTAACTTCCAACACTTTTAGACGTAATTTACTCAAAGAAAATTCTCAACTTAAATACACAAACTATGGTAAAATGTTCAATTATGATAAAGAGTTTTTATCATATCAAATAAATAATTATTTTTCCACTACACTTTTATCCTATCTCATGAAAACCAACAATTGGCAATTAATAATACGTTCAATAAATCAACTTGGAACCTTGGATAAAAGATCAAAAATTAATGGTTACATAATTGAACAAATATTAAGAAAATTATTGATTGTAGATTTGAATAATGAAACATATTTGGATAAATCTCAGTATTTGATTATAACTAAATACATACTCAATATTTATCTTTCAAATCCTTATTCATACTTAAAATTTTCTTATCAACTAATTAATGATTTACAAAACAAAATTGATCTCTTATACAACACAAAATTTGCATTTAGTTCAACATATAATAATTTACTAAATAAAAAAATTGATTCGGTGAGGGCCGAATATATATTAAATCATAAATTCACTAATGATTCTTTATTATCTTCATCTTTCAATGAAAATTTAGAAAAACAAAACATTGAAAGTAAAGATGATCATTCAATAATTTGTAAAGAAGTTTCCAATAATGAATTTTTTTCTCCAAATTTATTGAAATTAACACCCTTTGAATTAAAACTTTCTCAAAATATGTCACAACTATATGTCTTAGATTCAATAGAGAAAGTGAAATTTGAAAATGAAATGTATTTCAAACAATGGAATGATCTATGTATCAAAGAAACAGATGTTTTAAAAAATTATCATTTAGGTTTCATCGATACTGATTATACCAAGGGAAACATTAAATGGGTTAGTTCTAAAATAATCAATAATAATGAAATAATTGATGAAGTCGTTGATAGTAATGATATTAAAGACTTGACAAATGAAGTAATGAATGAAATAAAAAATATGAAGTTAAATAAAATTGATTTCCAAATAAAGAATGATCAAAAGGAATTAATGAAATCATCACGTAATTATAAAGTCATGAAGAGGAAACATTCTAAATCATCAACAAATGGGAAATTTACTATCATTATCCCAATGGAATCTTCAATTCACAATATCAAACCAAATGATTGGCTTGATTTTGTCATTAATAAAACTTTAAGTGATGAAGTTACAAATAAATTATCAAAATAACGAACACTGCATTATAGTAATGACCAATTATATAGAAATATTTATAGATCTAGATAAATGATGAAAAAAAAAATGTAAATAAATGATTAATGAATATTCACTCAACTAAACATTCTGTCATTGCCACCAGCTTCCTTTACAAAATTGTATTATTTTTACCATAAATCTATTGCAACTAAAATAAATTTAATACAACTTTACCAAATAATTCATTTAAATTTAAGTTCATTATTATTATTATTATTATTATTATTATTATTATTATTATTATTAAATGTTATATAATATAATGTTTTATAAAAAAAAATTCAAATAGAAAAAAAATATTTTAAATAATGAAGAATAAAAGATAAATTGTAAATAATATACTCAAAATTAATGAGTCTCGGATGCAAAAAAAAAATACAAAATAAAATAAATGTGAAAATCGTTTGAAACGAATTTTTTAACCACAAAAGGTTGACATCTCGATTATGCCTTCTTTTGGGTTCCAATCTTACTATCTTCTGGCTTCTTTTCGAAAATAGTTTTGTCCTTTTCATGTCTAGCCTTTGGAATCAATGATGATGGATTCATTAATTTAGAAAAGATAGCAAATGGATTCTTCTTAGCAACTCTGAAATAGTAGTAACCTGCCAACATAAATCCAACATTGGCAAAAATGTAAATCCATGCAATACCGAAATCTCTCCAATGTTGACTCCATTTAATACCATATTGTAAAACAACTTGTGATTGCATAGTATATGGACAATACATACAATTGGAATCTTGAGTTGGATTTCTTAAGTAACCACCATTGCTGCTTATAAATTCACTGAAATAATCACCACATGTTTGTCCAGCTGGAGGATCAACAATACTCAATTCACTATATGCACATTCTAATGTTCTACCTTCTAAAATTGGTCCAACAAACGCTTGAACGAAATATGTAAAAGGAGATGCAACGTACATGAAAGACCAGAAATGTGGAGAATATTGCTTAGGATTCAAAATACCACAGAATAACAACATCGCAGCAAACAAGTTAGAATTGATCATAGATGCTGATGGAACATCTGGTGAGAAGTACAAGATTGCTAAACCATAAGTGATGTAGTATAATGGGAAAATTAAAACATTGATGAAAAAGAAGAAACCTGCTTTATCCGCATCTCCAGAATATCTTGGTGGCCAATAGTAACAAATGAAAATCAAAAATTGACAAAGAGTAGCCCATAGAATTTCAACCATAGTATGACACATTAACAAACATGACCAATGGAAAGTATTAGATAATGCTTCTCTAACTTCATATAATTCTCTGGTATCATATGCAAAAACATGACATTGGTTAATCATAGCAACAGAAATCAATAACAACATAAAAATAGATGAAAATGCACCTTGTGCACCACCAATGGTGTGATCCATACCAACATATGATAAACCAACAATGAAAGCACATGAAACACATTCAAAAAATTTAGCTCTGATATAAACAGGTGATCTCCAAAATTGAATAAAAGTTCTTCTCAAAACAAACCAAAATTGATCCTTATAAGCGGCTGCATATTTAGCACTCAAATCACCAGCATTGGTATTTTGAGGTCTTTTAGGTAATTCAGCATGTAAATAATCAATATCTTTGGTAACTTGTTTATATTCTTCAGAGTTGTTCCATAATTCAGCCCAGTCAGCTGCTGCTGATGCGGTAGCACCGGCACCGATACAATTCAAAATATATTCAGCTGGATTTTCTGATTTACCACACTTAACACCAGAATAATGTTCAAAATATTTCAATAAAGTCGTAGAGTTTTCACCAATATCACCAAAATAAACTGTCTTACCACCTTTCTTTAATAACAATAATCTATCAAAAACTTCAAACAATGTAGCAGAAGGTTGATGAATAGTACATAAAATAGCTTGACCAGAATCCGCAAGTGCTCTCAAAAATTGAACAATAGACCATGATGATTCAGAATCCAAACCTGAAGTTGGTTCATCCAAAAATAATAATAATGAAGGTTTTGCAACTAATTCAGTAGCAATGGACAATTTCTTTCTTTGTTCAACATTTAAACCTCTACCAATCTTACCAACCATAGCTTCAGCATATTTGTCCATACCTAAACATCCAATAATATTTTCAACATATGCATATTTCTCCGATTGTGGAACATCTTTAGATTGTCTCAAATCTGCAGCAAATCTTAATGATTCTCTAACAGAATATTCTGCCATATGTAAATCTTGTTGTTGCACATAACCAGTTCTTCTTTTAAAGGATCCATCTAATGGTCTACCATTAACCAACATGTCACCAGTAATGGTACCAAATGAAATTCTTTGTGCCAAAACATTTAATAATGTAGTCTTACCTGCACCAGATTCACCCATCAATGCAGTCATAGTACCGGGTTTAACATAACCTTGAATATCACATAACAATTGTCTAGTAGCACCATCATATGGAATAATGTAATCCAAATTTTTCCATGAGAAAATATCTGCTTCTTCAATAATTTTATTTAAATCTGCCTCAGGACCATTCAAAGCAAGCATCATTTCATTTCTTGTAGCAACTTTACCATCCCAATCTTCACCACTAGATGTATCTGGTAAATGACCTCTTTTAAATAAAAGCATATCACCACCACCTTCAACATTCTTAACAAATTCTGACATTAAGACATTCATACCGATATAACCAACAGTCCAACAGAGATTGACACCCCAATATTTCCAAACATTGTGCCATCTAATATCAAATGCTTTATATAAGTAATCATCACCAAGAACCCAATCTTGACCCGCAATTGAACCAGGAAGACTACAAACTTGATTAATCAAAGATGCATTCTCATAACCTGGACCAGATGGAATAAGAGAATCACAATTCATGTGTCTACCATGGAATTCATTACCCATTAATGAATACAAACAATAAAACATAGGGTTCAAGAAATGAATCCATTTAATCCAATGATGCATTTTGTTTAATGGAATAACAAAACCAGCGTAAACACACATTATCAACACCCATAAACCACCAACTGCGTGAGCAGTAGTACCATCTTTAGTAACAGTAGCAACACACTTGAAAGTAAAAGACATACATTGTTGAATAGTCAAAAGGAACAAAAAGAACATAAAAAATGCACCTGCTTCATGTTTTAAATTTGGCATCCAATATGTAGTAAGAGCTAAAATAAGAACAGCACAAAATTTAGTTGGGAATTCAGTAATAATTTCTTGAAGTGCTTCAGCTGATAAATGATACATCGAATAAGATTTATGCTTAGTTAAAATATTTCTAGTTGAGAAGGAATTTGCAATTTCAGCCAACGATGTAACAGAACAGAAAAGCAAAACATAGAATAAAATACCACCACGAGAATAAGCACCAGAAGTAGACTTTGGAATATGATAATACATGGAACCGACAACAAAACCTTTAACAACGAACGATAAGGTATAGACAATAGTATAAGTCATATTACCTTTGGTTCTTTGGAATCCTCTTAACATCAAATAATATAATTGTGACCAGTAAGTAACCATAAATTGAGAACTATGTCTGTTACCTTTTTGCTTTCTTTGCTTATCAACAAAATCTAATCTTTGTCTAGTTTCTTCACCATTTCTATTTGCATTGAATTCATCCAATTCAGTCATCAATGCTGCATATTCTGGTGAACTAACCCAATATTCTGCAAATTCTTCAGAAGATTCAGGAACTTTACCTTCAAAACCTGGTTGAACTTGTCTTGATGATGGAGAAGTGACGGCAGTTAAAAACTCTGGAACAGTCATTCTTGATGGTTTCAAATATCCCATTCTTTCGAAATATTCCATACCTTTATCAGCAGGACCCCAGTAAATTTGTTTACCCTTATAAAGAACACAAACCTTATCAAATAATTCATAAATATTTTGACCTGCTTGATAAATAGCAACAAACGCTGAACATCCCAACATATTAGTTGCAGTTCTCAAACATTGACTGAATTCTAATGCAGTAGATGCATCCAAACCTCTAGTTGCATTATCAAAACAATAAACAGATGCATTCAATGCTAACGCTTCAACAATGGAAACTCTCTTTCTTTCACCACCAGAAACACCTCTAACGAAATCGTTACCAACCTTGGTAGCATAAGTATGAGTTAAACCAAAAACGGTACACCACAACTGTAATAATAGAGAAAAAAATTAAATGTTAGTATCAGTTTTCTTTGAAAAAAAAATGGGCAAAAAATGAAATAGATGTAATACTTACTCTTAACATGTTATCAACATATTCTTCTCTTGAAAGATTATCAATTCTTTTTTCAGGAGTCTTACATCTCAATGCTAATTGAATAGTTTCCTTAACAGTAATGTATGGGAAATGGAAATCTAATTCAGGATTGTAAACAACATATCCTTTATAATGTTTCATCATATCTGGTTGATCTAAACCATCATATGAAAAGGTACCTTCAACTTTAGTGAAATTTTCAATTTCACCTGCAACACTCTTCAATAATGAGGAACAACCAGCACCAGGTTTACCTAAACATAAAACCATCTCACCAGGTTCCAAAACACCGACAAAGTTTTCAATAATTTTTCTTTGTGGACGATTATCTTTCTTAAATTTTTTCCAAAAGGTAGCAATACTAAGTAATAATCCAGTAACAGATGGACCATTTGCAGCAGAAGCATCAATACCCCAACATGTAACACCTTGGAATGCAACACCGGCATTAGCAGATTCAATACCTTGTTCAGCAGATCTATCACGTAAATATTTTAATAATAATTCCAAATCGAAATTATCTTTATTAATCTCAAAGCTATCCATATCTTTTTTAGTTTTAACAGATAAGACTCTTGCAAGAGATGCAACACGATCCATACCTTCTTGTGTAGATAAGATACGTGTAACTTGTTTAGATAAATTTGCTGCATTTTTTTGTTCTTCTGGATCTTCTAAAGGATTGAAATTTTTAACATCAGGAGAATCTGAGTCAATGCTGTCAGTATCACGACTTGTATTTTCATCAACTGGTTTCTCCATTTTCTCTTTTATAATATAATTGAGTTAATTGATTGATTAATTGATTAATTGATTTAATGAGAAGTAAATAATATTCTTTTAGGAGGTTATCTGTTGCTTCTTCTTTTTTCTTAAGTTAATGATAAATGATTAAATTGGTTATCAAAATTCAACTCAATCTGATAAAATAGAATATACCAAAATATAGTATACTTGAATTAGGGGTGTGTGAACAATTTAAGCTAAACTGTGCTGCAAAATGAAAAGTAAATTAAAACGAGCTAAAACAGAAAGGAGAATGAGAAGACAATGAAAAATGAAGCAGAAACGGCATCACAATCATAAAACCGGGAGATGGAAGATATTTATACGATAAATGGTGCGTCCGAGTTTAGGATGAAATCAAAACAAACACAGGGTAACATTTTGAAATGTCGGAGGTAATTGAACACCGAGAAAAAAATACCGACACTGGGGAGGGCCTCTGATTACAATATAGTCGACAACCATATATGGCTTGAGCGATTTGTTTTGAGAACAGCCTGTTGGGGGAAAAACTTTCAAATTTATTTTTCCTCACTGCTTTCCATATAGGGGAATGTTCCCGCCAGGCTCTATCTATTTGGTCCACGGAGATCTCATGCTGCCCCTGTTTTGCTCTCTCTCTTCCCCGTCGCAAGAACACACCCTAATGGGCATTTGTGTGCGCATGCACCATTGTTGTACAATTCTTGCTGTAGACGGCGGGGGGGGGACCTTCTCCATTCCTCCCCTGAGGTTCGGTGTGGGCGGGCTCTGGTATTGGTACTGGTGCTGGTAGGAGCCAAAAAACCCGAATCTTGCGCCACTTGCCGAGGCTCTGAAAAATGTGTCAAACCCATTGCGATAAGAAAAAGTCGGCCAAAATAGGGGGTTGCCGACATCCGAGGAGCGCCACGCTGGTTATTGTCGGCTACTTAGCCGCTCCTCTGTGGAAACCGATGAGAAATTCAAATTCAAATTCAAATTTTTTTTTGAGTAAAAGGCGCCTCGGAATCTTCAGCCGTTTCGGAAACTTGGACTGCTTCGGAAACTTCGGAAAAGTGTGGAATAAGAAAAAAAGAGAAAAAAAGAGAAAAAAAGAGAAAAAGGAGGCTGCCGATACAGTTTCCGATTGTAACGCGTTCTTATTCTTTTTTTTTTTTTTTTTCTTATTCATTTTTCCTCATGACGCGTCAGCTCTACATATTACGCCGAATCGCTCACTTTTCTCTCTGTGTGTTTTGTGTTTGTGCGTGTTTGTATGCGTGCGTTCGTGTTATTGGTGCTATGAAGAGATCCCACGAGTCTGGGTGCATATTGTAAACTTTTTTCCTTCTCTTTCGGGGCACGCTTCTAGGAATAAGATAGCTGTTTCACTTACATGAAAAAAATTGCCCCCCCTGCCCTCCTCAAAGACAGTTAACACGAGTCCGTTAAATAGTCTCATGGCTTACTGCCCAATGACCAATCAGGAAATAAAATAACCGTTTCGGGAGATGTAATTGATTGGTGGCCTTATTTTCTTATATTGATCTTAACTACATTTTCTCTCTACATTATTTTCCCCTTAGTGGCTTTTCACCCATCAATTATAAATAGTAACATTACTGTTTTGGGAATATGTATCCAACTATCCTTTTATTAATCTATGGCTTTTCACACAAAATACGGTGATTTCCTTACTAATTGATCATTTCTAATCCTTTCTTGTATGTCAAACATTAAATATTAAGTAGAGAGTAGTTGGAAAAATATTCCTTACTAATATCTGCCCCCTCCCTCCTTGTTGCAGTTTATGTTGTATTTGTGAATAGTCAATTATTCAATCAATCAATTACTTTTTTTTTCTTTCACCCGCTAAACTCCTCTTCTCGAAAATTATCTTGACCTCTTTTTTAACCTTTTGAATCTGGGGCTGCTTTTCCCCAATTTTTCCTAATTGAATTGTTATTCTTTTTTAATCTGGTATATCTTTTCCTTCCTTAACTTCGATTAAATCACTTTTCTCTGGCTTAAAATTCGTGTTTTTTTTTTGTCGCCAAATTAGCATAGGGAGATTCAAAAAAAAAAAAAAATACTTTGTTGCCCACAACTTTTTTTGTTTTTAATTTAAACTCTGTTAATTTAGATCCTGATTTCCCCTTGTTATTTCATACGATTCAACAGGAAAAAGATACCTAGTTGATATCTTTGTATTTTATTTTTGTCTTTTGCTTTAAATTTAATTAAAATTTTAAAGTTTTAAAAATAGAAAATAGAAAATAGAAAATTTTGGAAATTAAAAAAATTAAAAATTAGAAAATTACAAGTTTCCAATACAAAGAAAATAAAGAGACATTTCTAACTGGTCACTTTTTCTTCATTCATTTGGAAGTAGTTCATTTTATATATATCTTTTTGATCTACACAACTAGTAAGTTCAATCTTTGTTGTTGTTGTTGTTGTTCCAATCTACCCTCTCATAGGCTTTCCATTCGAGAAAAAAACATCACATCCCTTTATCCATATAAACATCCTCAATTAATCTATCGTTTCATTCATAGGATTTATTGTTAAGTTATAAGAATTTCTTACTATTTACTCTTTGGTCCAATTAAGAAAACGATGATGTCTTCATCACCTCCGCATAATAATAACTCTGGCTATAATCCGTATATACCAGGCACTGGATATCATATCACCTCTTCGCCATCATTCAATGAAGATTTAAATTTACAATTACAAAACGTTGAATATAATGATGATTATCAAGTAGAACAAAATGATCAATCGAATAATTATACAACTAATATTAATGATACCAATATTAATACAAATATATCAGATAATTCGATTAATTTAAGTCGATCAACTTCTCAAAGAACTTCTTTGTCAAATAATCAACTTCAAAATCAATTTTCAACTATTGATCAGAATGATATTGAAACTATTGCCAATTCTACTAGAAACTCAAGTGTACATCAATTAGAACCAAATGATCAATTGGGTTTGATAAATAATCCAAATAATAATCAATATAATTACAATCCAAATTTTATATCCATGACACCTCAATATAACCAAATTCATGAATCGTTAAATGAAACTCCATATGAAGATTTTGTACCTGTATCTATTCAATCTAATATGGAAAATAATTTAGATTTTACTGTTTCTTCTCCTCATATCAACCCATCGATGACAAATTCAACAACTAGTTCTTCCTTCAACTCTTTATATTATTCTCATCAAACGTTATCAAATAACTCAATTTCAAGTAATCTTCAATCAACCCAACAACAACAAAATACCCCTTTGCAACCATCAAGAAGATTATCTGCTTCCGTCATGCATAATACTGGGTTGATAACAACTCCTTCAACTACTCCCTTGAGAAAACAAACAAATCTAACTCCTAGGTTGGGACCCAATTATGGACAAGTTTATACACATCGAAGATCAAAATCAAAGTTACAAATTGAAAAATCACCAAATACTGGTAATCCATTTTATAACCCTCCATCGTTTCTATCTCCAAAAGTTCAAAAAAAATCTCATAGAAAAAATATTTCTATAACTAATTCTATATCTTTATCACATTTAGATACCGATTTGAATTTACAAAATTTACATAATTTGAATTATACAAACTCCCCACATGATACCCCTTTGAGGACCCCTGGTAAAAATTTTGTTAACACTTCTTATTATGGTGATCTTCAGAATGATATAGATGAAAATCTTGATAATGATATGAATAGTACCATTCATAACAATCTGGATATTGATAATATAGATGATAGAATAGATATGACGATGGATCAAACTCTTCAAAATAAAACAAATGATTCTGATCATTATACAGATTTGTTTAACTCACACTTGGGTTCAAATTTAGATAATACTTTTCTTGTTCCAAACATTATAGAAAAGGAGAAATTCAACAATAGATTAGTACAAACCTCAAATGATTTGAATAGAGTTTTGAAAGGCAATGATGAAATTGATAAAAATGATTCAAGAAATACAAAGGAAACTAGTAGAGAAGGTAATAATGATAGGAATAAAATTGAAAATATGAATAATACAAATCAAAATAATAGACAAAAATCTGGTTCAATCTTAGACTCTGTTGCTGATAGTTATTCTAACATTGATTTAATTAATGATTTTTTTCCTTCTGATCAATCGACTGTGGGGTCGTTACAACCAAATTTATTATTTAATCAAAGCCAACTTCAAAATCAAAACCAAATTCAAGATATAAAACCAAATTCATCAAGGAATGATATTTTTATTGATGATACCCATGAGCAACTAAATTCTGCAACGCAAAAGCATTTATATGCATATAAACAAAGTTCAACAAATAGTTCACCTGAGAATTTACAAAGTTCATTACAGTATCAATTACAATATCAATTTAATGAAAAATCATTAACTAGTTTATCTTCACCAAATATAATTCAATCATCTAGATATTTAAAACCATCATCAGTGCCACAAACTAGAAAAGGATCAATTGCAGTTGAATCTAAATTACAAAGATCAAGATCATCATTCAATTTAAGTAATATTGCAGCATCTAAAGAATCTAAAAAATATACCAATGATTATTTAGAATCATATGATGAAAATCCTGAGCTAGATAAACATTATCAATCTGCAATAATTCCAAAATCTACATCTTTACAAGAAGTTGCAGAAAATGCATCATCAAAAGCTAGAAATCTTTATGATTCCGAATCTTCCACTGAAAATTTGAGCGAACAAGTGTCAATTAATAAATCTATGACCAGGTCAAGGTCAAAATCTAAACGTAGCTCCTTTACATTAGTAGGTATAAAACATCCAGAGAAATTAGATTTACCTCAACAATCTGCGAGATCTAAATCTAGGACTAAAAAGACTATTCATGATGATAAAAAAATTCATGAATGTCCATTATGTCATATGAGATTTCAAAGACCTGAACATGTTAAAAGACATATGTTGTCACATTCTTCTGAAAAACCTTTTGCGTGTCCTGAAGAAGGATGTGGTAAAAGATTCAATAGAAATGACAATTTGAAACAACATTTGAGAAATATTCATAAAAAGAAAATTTAACTTCTAAATATTAGTACCACTCGTTAACGTTCATTGAATAATTGCATTAAGTTGGTAATACCAACAATATTGTCTTATAACATAAATTATATATTATTTGTTTAACATTATAAATTTACTTGTCAGCATCGATTAACAGCTTTGTACAAACTACATAATTTAAGCTGTGTTAAAAATTCAAATAAAAAAAAAAAGAAGGAGAGCTCATCTCCGTAAATATAACTATAAAACATTTCTTATTTGTGCTTCGGCCGGTGTTTCACTAACATGAACTGTTGCCACAACATTACTTTGATGAAAATCTTGGTTTAAAATTGCAGCACCTGCATAAAGTAAAACATTGATAGTATAAAGAATGGCCAATGTAAGTAAAGAAGTTGCCATACATGTTAAACTTAACCATTGAATAACTGCATTAATTGCATAAAATAATGCTCTCATCCAATTAGTATCCAATTGTTGAATAAAAGAGATGAGTGAATCAGGAATTCTGAAAATTTTCAAAAGAAAGGGAATTTCAACTAGTGCTAATATTGGACTTTGAACAATTGCAATAATACCAAATACAAAGACAATATTAATATGAAATAAATTTGCAATTCCTAATGCCAATGATAACAATATACATGAAATCCCAATCCATTGTCCATAAAGACTCAAGTTTCGGGACTTCATGTCTTGTAAAAATCCAGATATTTTAAAGTAATCACCAATCGCCATCTTATTGATTGAATCTATCTTACAGAGAAAAGAATTTAAAAAAAAACGTTGGTGGCTTGTATCCATTAACTGACAATAATCTTTGTTTGTTTTTTTCCCTCAATTAATAAAATTTCACTGTTTTTTTAAAAGAGTGAATTCTTGGTTACGTAAAGGGTCCATCGATCGATCATGTTAAAAAAACCTCAATTGTGTTACTATTTATGTGAGCATGATTATATTGATCTGCTTGTTTTTCTTTTGATTTCGATATCAAGTATTCCTTACATAACAAGATTATACTATGAGTGAACAAACGGAAATTAGTCTAGAAAGTCCAAAGGATCTGGGAAACAATAAGGATGATCCTAAAAGTTTGAAAATAGATACCATAAACAAAGCTCAAGTTGAATGTAATGATCTTTACAGTGATTCCGAAGATGATTCTGATGACGAGATAACAAAATCCTTGGAAAGAATAGGAGTCACTATACCCTTTTTTATTATGCCGAAACTCGATTTACCCACACCAAAATCTGTCTCGAAGCGAATTAATGATTATTTGATCCAGAGTGTGAGCATGGAAAAATCATCAAGTAGTAATTTGAAAGAGCTTTTAGCTGAACTGTTTAATAAAAGAACATCGGATTTGAAAAATCTTTATTCTGACGTTAGTGATTCTCTTACGGGGATTGTGAATACTAATATTGATCATCCTATTGACGAATATATTGATGAGTTCCATCATGATGATAAAGATGATAATAATGTTGAAAAAAATAACATCATCAAAGAGAATGATATTCAATATACAAAATATAAGGAAATTGAAAAATATGAAAATTTAACTAACTTAACATTTGATCAATTTCAAGATCAAAAAATTTTAAGACATCGAATTAAAAAAATTCTAAGTCTTGAAATTGATCCATTGTTACAAAGATTGTTAATACAAAAATTGATGTCAAGATCTTACTTAGAGAAACAAAACCATTTGAAACTTCAACTAGAGGAAGCTTCTAGGAGGGAAAGTATGGAAACGATAAAACAAGATAATGATAGTAATGATGATGACAGTGATGAAGATGAAGATATGGAAGATGATGAAGTGGTTCTTACTGCAAAAGATAGAACACCAACCTATTTTTCAAAAGAAGCTAATATTTTAGGATGCAAACATTATCAAAGAAACTGTAAAATTGAGTGTTCAATTTGTCATAAATGGTACACATGTAGATTTTGTCATGATAAAATACACACGCATAAATTGAAAAGAGAAAATATCAAATATATCCTATGTATGTTTTGTTCCACACCTCAGCATCCTCAACAATATTGTGTTCAATGTGATAAAGAATTAAGCAAATATTTTTGCGAAAAATGTATTCTTTACGATAATGATCCTCTGAAAAATATTTATCATTGCGATAAATGTGGAATATGTCGACTTGGAATGGGTTTAAATCAAGATTATTTCCATTGTGACTCATGTAATGCGTGTATTTCAATTGATTTACAGAAAAATCATGTTTGTATCGAAAACTCAACAAAATCTAATTGTCCAATATGTGATGAATTTATGTTTAATTCCAATGAAAAGGTTGTATTTATGACATGTGGTCACCCAATACATAATAAATGTTATCAGCAACATACATTACATTCATATAAATGTCCAACTTGTTCAAAGACAATTACAAATATGGAATTACAGTTTAGAATGAGAGATGCAGAAATTAAACAGAGTAAAATGCCAGATGAGATTAAAAATTGGGAAACAGAAATTAAATGTAATGATTGTGGTGGTATGAGTAGAGTTCCATTCCATTATCTTGGGCATAAATGTGATTTTTGTCAAAGTTACAACACAATGCAGGTCAAATTGATAAAAGATAACAATGTTGAAGTGATACCTATCGAGAATAAGACAAATATAAGCAAAGATAAAGCTAATTGTGAATCTACAACTACGGATAATCTCTATGTTGCTGAAAAGTTTGTAACTAATTCGTTAAACCAAAATTTTGAATTTGATCAAGAAAGAAGGGATGATAAGCCGGTTTTGAAGGAAAGAGTCTCCTTTGATGAAGCTGATCAATCTATTGATCATAATTATGTTGATAATTTCATTAAAGTTATCAACAATTTTGAAGCTTATTCTTCAATAGGTGATGCTTTTAAAGATTGGATCAATACTTCACTTAATAACAACATAAGTGATGATGTCCATGGTAGTGATCATGATAGTGACCATGAATAAATTCTTTTCTTCTTAGCTTTTATATATTAGTACATATCAATCTTAAGCTTATAACTTTACTATATTTGGAATATATAACGTAGCAGAAAAGGTTAGTTCCGCGGGTATAGCCTACTCTAATCGTAATTTTAGTGTACGTCATCGCGCAGAATGTAAATAAAACGTCTAAATTGGGGGATCACGACAATAAAATCATGTCGTGAAAATAGTTTATTATCACATCAAGGTTGGAACTTCCGTGTAATAGTGAAACAAAGCTTTGCATATCATAACATCTTTTAGGCGGATGGATTACCTGGTAATTTATAAGTCGTTTGATGGTGTATTAAAACTTAATATGCATATAATAAATGTATAAAAAACGAAAGAAAAAAATTGACAAGCCTCCAAAAAAGTAAAATTGATAAATTTTAGGAAAAGACTACGACAATTTATAATTATTTACTTTATTTTCTTTGTTTGAATAATAAAGTTAAATAATTGTATTTTAACTTTTGAGTACTTTTACTGCTACGAAAGTCAAAAGTTGCGTATAAACCTAACTAGACTGATTTAGTATGAAGAAATTTACAAAAATATATAAAAAAATTAAATAAATTTAATCATGGAAAACATCATGATCTATGAATTGTGACGTACTCTTGAACTTAAAATGGGTATACTTAAAATTTTGCTTATCTTTGAAGAGTCCGTTTGGCTTATCGGAGTATTCGGATTTGAAATAGAATTATGATAACTACTATGATTGTCTAACAATGGCGTTCGAGGCCCATTATAAAACAAGCTTGTAGGTGAATCTATTAAATTTTCCTGTGAAGTGTTATTGATAATATTTCCTAATTTAGTGTCTAGCTTCAAACGATCAACGTTTTTAAGCTTAAGATCTTGTAATTTTGATGATGCTTCTTCAACTTGTGAAGATAATGAGTATAAAGTATTTGATCTAGTACCAAATTGCATTTGTCTTGGTGTTGGACACCCAGATTTAATAGATTGCAACTCTGATGCTTGCTGTATTATTTGAGGTTCTGGTTTTACAGGTGATATGTCAGATAGCTGTGAGTTAGATCTGAACGTTCTACTCGTTAATGATGATCTTTTAGAGTTTGGAGAATCATTTGAAATAGAATGACTGCTTATAGTTGCCTTCCTTGGCGATACTATTTGACTAGGATTTGATTGGTTACCTACTGGCTGAATATATCTTCTAGTGTTGGAAAAATTATAATCTTGTTGTAGAGGAGTACTAACCTGTGGCGGAGGGAATGTCTGCAGCTGTTGTTGTTGTTGCTGTTGCATTTGAGGTTGTTGCATTTGAAGTTGAGATGCGTTTGATGTTTTACGTAAGTTGAATTTATAACTACTGGAGGAAGGCGATGACGCCCTCGAGTTTCTAGATGATGTTGATTGTGACCTTGATACAGGTAAGAAGAGATCATCATTTTGATCACTTATTGTATTATTATTATAGTCGTATTCATCTGAAATCATCGAAGACAAAGAATATTTCCTTGATTGAATAGAGGGTAATTTAATCCTTTGTTGATGATCAGATATAGGGAAACTGCCACTAACTGGTGATAAAAAGGAGATGTTGCTTACATTATTTTGATTTGCTTTATTAGAGGCATATTTTGTTGCGGGTATTTCAATTTGGGTATTCTCCAATGAAGCTAAAGAGGAAGGATTTGATTTCAAAGCATTGTATTGTTGAATTATATTGTTGTCAAATGCTACATCAGCAGGTTTCCAACCTGAATTATTGTATAGTTGATCATCAGCTTTGTATTTGATCAAAAATTCAATACAATTCAAGTTATTAAATTGGAATGCCTTATGCAAGGGCGTATCACCTTCATTATCTTGTAAATTGGGATATGCATTATTCTCTAGTAAAATCGCTAAACAATCAGAATTGCCCTTAATGCAACAAATATGAGAAGGAGTTAAACCATCAATATCACGCTGATCTTGACAAACGTTAAAGTATGAGAGCAGCAAAAGCAAAGTAGCTGCTGAATTTCCAGCACATGCAATATGCAAAACAGTTTCCTTTTTAAACGTTAATTTTATTTCATCTTCATCAGTTATTTGGGTATATAGTGAATCATTTGGGTTTTTGATTGTTTGCGAAGAGAAGTTTCTTGTTGTACATTCGTTGATAGAGCATATAAATTGATCATGTATCAGTTTCAACAGCAACTCAGCTATCTGGAAATGATTATGGAAAGACGCATAGTGGAGGTTGGACCACCCATTGGATGGGTCCACGTTGTTCAACAAATCTGGATACCGTTTCAACAGTCTCG
Source organism: Pichia nakasei (assembly GCA_030570355.1). NCBI lineage: Eukaryota > Fungi > Ascomycota > Pichiomycetes > Pichiales > Pichiaceae > Pichia > Pichia nakasei. Next base: position 263,062 of record JAJLVL010000013.1, read on the forward strand.
AGACAATAAAGAAGTTGTCATCAATAATGGCCGTGCGTAAGCGAATGCTGGGCGCCGACATCGCTGTTTGGGGGCTGTACAGGATGGTCTTGTTCTGATAAGAAACCGGCTTGGTCTTGAAGGAATAAATTCAGGCATTAGCGTGTGTCTCCACAATACCACTATTTTATTTTTTCACGTAATCCTCAAAATTTTCTGCAGAGAAGCTTTCCAATTAATCATGTTATTAATTAATTAATACGCAAAGTATATCAGGACACTGCATTATATTTTGTTATACAAGATCCAGGCCGTCGATGGTAAAATATCAGCTTATAAAATATATATGAATATGCTACTAGTACTTTAATTAGTATATATACTCTCTCTAGTTGCCTTTCGCAGTGTTGAGAACGAGTTCGGCAATGGCGGCACACTTTTCTTCTTCGGTCTTGCGGCAGATCACTTGTAAACAAACAGGCATTTTGTTAAAGTCTGCCCCAACATATTGATCTTGAATGCCCTTTTCTAATTCTGATCTCACTTCTCTGCCATCTAAGATGTCAACTGCTGCATCAACTTCACCCAATGGAAGAACAACACTCACACAGTCACAAAGATTACAAACACTAGTATAATCTAAACACACGGGACTGTATGGTTTTGTCGATGGACTTGGCATAATTGGTGCCAATACAGCATCTAGTTTATTATCACTCCAAAATTTCAAGTAACTTTGTTTAATCAAGTAAACTTCTTGACACAAATCCCACCATTGATTAATATCAAGAGCGTTTTTGATAGACTCTGAATTAACCAAATAACTAAGCAATCTATGAACAGGCTCTCCGGACTTGGCGCATTCATTTAAAATTTCTTTTCCACCATCAGCACCAGATACTGCAAATAAAGCATTAATTAGTCTTTTGTGTTCGGGCCATTCCACTTCAACAACTTCAAACCCTTTATTACCCTTCAAACTATCTTCAACTTGATTCAAAACTCTTTTAATAGGTGGTAAAGGTTCGACGTTACCACTATCCTTCCAAACACCAATTTTGACTATTTTGTCACTAACATTTAAATCATCCCTCCATTCAATTGGTAAAACTTTTGGATCTTGTATCCAACATTTAGTTCCGACAACTACTTTCATGATGAAAACAACTTCTTCCAAAGATTTACCAAGAGGTCCAATAACAGAAGGGATTGATTCTTGTGCTTCATAAGAATTACTCACTCTTAAATATGAAATTCTACCAACACTTGGTTTCATTGCAAATAATCCATTATAAGTGGCAGGGATTCTAATACTTCCACCTATATCTGTACCAAAACCAACACGTGCACCGCCAGCGGCAATTAACGCACCTTCACCACCGGAAGATCCACCCGCTGATAGATTAATATTGGCAGCGCTGTAAGTATATGGAAATAAATTAGATCCTGTTTCTGGTGCCATCATTGCCATTGGAACACACGTTTTCACAAAAAAAATAGCACCCAATTCAATTAATTTGTCAGCTAATAAGGCATTTTGTTGCATTTTCACATCTGCTAATGCAACATAACCAATTGATGAAGGAATACCTTCCAAATCAACTTGATCTTTCAATGAAATTGGAATTCCATGTAAAACACCGATAGTTTCACCTGTTTTTTCAAAATGTAAATCAAGCTCCTTTGCTTTTTGTAAGGCCTCTTTAACAAAAATCTCCGAACAACAGTTTAGAATTTGATGTGCCAACATTGCTCTATGACAAAATGCAAATGTAACATTATAAGCAGTCAATTCTCCATTTTTGATTAATTCAGATAATTCCATGATTGTTTTTCCAGTTATCTCAATTTCATTTGTTGGTAATATTGTATCTAAATAATCACTTGTATTAACGAATCCTTTACGGATCATATCATCTTTCAATTGAGAATCTACCCATTCTGATGGAATGGAATTTGCAAGGAATTCCCTTTTCTTTGCAACGACGGTTTGCCAGGTTTCAGTCATATTTGATTTTTTTGCCAAACGAAAAAAAAGATTGAGTGTAGTATATTGGAAAGAAAAGAGTTAAGAATATAGCTACAAATTTCAAAATTCGTGCAGTTGGTTGAACCTTATCGAATTTTTAAACTTTCTTATCATCCCAATACTAGGTTTGCCCAATTTTCAAGCAGCAAAAGTTCAATATTAGGTTTAGAAAATAAGGAATTTTCAAGTTTTGTCAAATTTTAATAGGGCACTTTCTAGTGTTGCAATCTTTCGCATATCGTATAAGGTTTCTTATCGGGTGGAAAATTTCCATTTTTGTTGAAAAATGTGACGAATCTCTCTCCCAAAATAGTAACAGGTCTCGCCCAAATTGTGGAATCATATTTTTTTTCACCTATTTTCTATTGTCCGATAATGACACATTTTTTGATAATTCGCCGAGTTGATAATATTTTATTTGTAACAGCCGTCAGTCAGCAACTATGTTAGCTGATAAGGTTTGATTTTTCAAAAAAAAGATTTACATAGCAGTAGGAAAAAAACAATAAATTTAGAGACAAAAGCCCAATTATTATAAGCGGTTCAATTGTTTTACATTTATCCAAAGAGTATAAATCTTCACAAATTAAACTTCTCTTTCTAATCAGGTAGAAATATCAAGCCAAAAAAAAAAAAAATGAGTGATTTTCATCCAATTTTAACCCAAGGTTATGGATATGGGTTTGCCCTTGGAATTGGTGCAGCATTTGCACTTTTGATGGCATCATTGACCAAAATTTTATCAGTTTATATGGGTCAAGTTCAAAATTCGGAAAGATTTTCTACAGCATCGAGAAATGTGAGATCTGGATTAATTGCATCATCAACTGTTTCAGCATGGACATGGCCTGCAACATTGTTAACTTCTGGTGCATGGAGTTATTCACATGGTGTTTCAGGTGGATTTTTATATGGTGTTGGAGGTACTGTTCAAATTACATTATTTTTATTTTTAGCATTACAAATTAAATTAAAAGCACCAACTGCACATACTGTTTCTGAATGTTTTTCAATTAGATTTGGCAAAACTGGTCATTGGATATATTTATGTTATTGTATTTGTACCAATGTTTTAATTTCATCATTATTATTATTAGGTGGGTCACAAGGTTTTGAAGCAACAACAGGAATGCATGTTGTTGCTGCAAGTTTCTTATTACCATTAGGTGTTATGGTATATACTGCATTAGGTGGATTAAAGGCAACTTTTATTTCTGATTGGATCCATACAGTTATCATTTATTTGATTTTGATCATTACAATGTATACTGTTTATTGTTCATCATCATTGATTGGATCACCATCAAAGATGTATGATTTACTTAAAGAAGCTGAAAATGTTTTCCCATCTGCTTCAGGACAAAGTTATTTATCATTTCATGATTCTGAAATGATTTTTTTAACATGGTCAGTTATGCTTGGAGGTATGAGTTCAGTTTTCGGAGATCCAGGATATTCTCAAAGAGCAATTGCATCTGATGCTAAAAGTGTATTTTGGGGATATTTAATGGGTGGTATTTGTTGGTGGATTATTCCAATGGGATTAGGATCAAGTGCAGGATTAGCATGTAGAGCATTGTTAACAAATCCTAGCTTTGTTACATATCCAAATCCATTAAGTGATAAAGAAGTTAATTCTGGTATGCCAGTTATTTATGGTATGTTTATGATTTTTGGTAAGAGTGGAGCAGCAGCTGGATTATTGATGTTATTTATGTCAGTTACTTCAGCTTCATCAGCAGAATTAATTGCATTTGCATCAGTTTCAACATATGATATTTTCAGAATTTATATTAAACCAAATGCTAGTGGTAAAGAATTAGTTCGTGTTTCTCATTTATCAGTTTTTGGATTTAGTTTATTAATGGCAATATTATCAGTTGTTTTCAATTATATTGGAGTTACAGTTGGATGGTTATTAAGTTTTATTGGTATTATTTTATCACCAGAGGTTGGTGCAGTTACAATGATGTTATTCTGGCCTAAAATGACAAAATTGTCATTGATTATTGGTGCACCATTAGGTACTTTAACAGGTATTGCATGTTGGGTTGGTAGTACTTATGTTTATGGAGGTCACGTTATTAATAAAGATACCTTAATGGTATCAAAGGCCACATTCATTGGAAATATTACTGCATTGTTTAGTGCACCTATTTACATGATGATCATTAGTTATTTAAAACCTAATGAAGTTCCATTTGATTTAAGTTTACTTGGTAAAAGTATTAAATTAGCTGATGATTACGATAAAGAAGAAGCGGCAGCAGTTGAAATAACTGATGATGATACAAAGAAATTGAAAAAGCAAAGTTTTTATTCCATCTTGTTCAATTTTTTCATTCTTTTATTGGTTTATGTGATGATTGTGTGTATCCTCTTTGGTATCAAAAAGGATTTGAGCAAATCATCATTCACCGGGTTTATTGTTGTGTGCATGATATGGGTGGTTTTAGCTGCACTCTACATCATTTTTTTGCCACTCTACCAAGGCCGCCACTCGCTTCTGTTTGTCATCAGCCACCTTGTGAAGTTTAAGGTGCCCGAACACCCAATGGGATGGGAGCCAACTGCAGCGGGCGTCTCCGAGTCTGACGAGCCGAGTATTGAAAATGTTGCTCTCCTTGGCGGGGACGCGAAGGCTTCTCTGTAGTAATACAACAAAAATAATTATGTAAGCACATGTATTACGTAACCGCTCATTTTTTCTTTAATTTTTTTATTATTTTTTTTTAATTTTTTCTTTTCTCCGTTCTATCTCGTTCACGGAAGAGTGGAGTCCGGCACTTTTTCAGCGGCAGTTTTGCGGCGGCGCGAGAGAAACGGCCCGGGCCACTCAGCGGGTCCAGCGGGAGACGTGCGAATGCTCCGGGGAGTGAGCGCTTCGCAGGAGCTTTGCCCCACAAAAGCCAGATAGATGACTCCCGCAGAGGGGGTTTTTTTTTCTTCTTTCCCGCTCGGCAGCAGTACCCGGGCGCACGGCCGGACGCGAGACCGGCGATTGGGCCGGTGAGGAACGGTGGGTGATCACCTAATCAGGGCGGAAAAGTGAAAATGGAAAGTGGAAAGAAAAATGGAAGGCGGAATTTAATATACGGGGAGAGATTGTGAAATTTATAAAAAGAGAGCAGGGTCCTGATTTCCCAACACTTTAGTGAAGTGTATTAGAAGTTTAACTTTTTGTGATAAGCTAGGCTCCACTCTTCAATAACATCCATACCCACAACATGTCTTCTGCGTCTCAGAAATCAAACCAAAAACCAAAGAGTGCCGTTATTGATTTGATTGCCGGTGGTACTGCCGGTTTATTTGAAGCTTTATGTTGTCATCCATTGGATACCATTAAAGTTAGAATGCAATTGTACAAAAAGGCAGCAGATTCATCTTCAAGGGCTCCAGGTTTATTCAAGACTGGTTACAATATTTTCGCTGAAGAAGGTTTCTTTGCATTATATAAAGGTTTAAGTGCTGTTTGTATTGGTATTGTTCCAAAGATGGCAATTAGATTCTCATCTTATGGTTTCTACAGATCTTTATTTACTGATGAAAAGGGTAACATTTCTGGTCCTTTAACATTTGTATCCGGTGTTATGGCCGGTGTTACTGAAGCATGTATTGTTGTCAATCCAATGGAAGTTGTTAAAATCAGAATGCAAGCACAAAATAATTCATTAAAAGATCCATTGGCAACACCAAAATATAGAAATGCTCCACAAGCAGCTGTTTTAATTGTCAGAGAAGAAGGTTTGAAAACTTTATGGAGAGGTGTTGCTTTAACTGCTGGTAGACAAGCAATTAACCAAGGTGCTAATTTTACAACTTATTCCTTTTTAAAATCTAGATTACAAGATGCTCAAAACAGTGAAGTTTTACCAACTTATCAAACTGCAGCCATTGGTTTCATTTCTGGTGCAATTGGTCCTTTCTGTAACAATCCATTAGATACAATTAAAACTAGAATGCAAAAGGAAACTGCAATCACAACTGAATCTAACCTCAGTAGAGGTTTAAGAATTGGTAAGAATTTAATTAAAGAATCCGGTATTTCTGCCTTCTATAAGGGTATCATTCCAAGAGTTATTAGAGTTGCATCTGGTCAATGTGTTGTTTTCCCTGTTTATGAATTTTTCAAAGGTTTCTTATATGAAGTTGCAGGTTATGAAACTGAAAAGAAATTGAAATAATCATGCTAGTCGATTCTCATGATTATTGTATGCATTGTGTAATGTATATCATAATACAAAATGTTCAATCTTTTCACCCTTTCATTATCAACTTCATTATTATTTATTTAAGATCTTTCTTAATCTATATAGACTGTCATCAATATTATTAATTTATTCCTAATCATATTGTATTTCTTAGTAAAAAAAAATAATATTGTTTTAGCTGCTTAAATTGAAAATTCTAATCCAACATCGGTTGAAATCATCTTATTCATACGAAATTTCTACAAGATTCTACATTTTTGTGAATTTACAACAGGATCAAGTTCTTAAAAAAGATGGAAAAAAATTGAGATATATGTTGAAGAATAGCAATTTGATAACTGAAATTTCATTGTACATGAGAATTGTATTGTACATATTGTACATATTGTTCTTTCAAACAGATGAAACAATTATTAAAAAAATATCATTCAATTTCCAATTCTTCTCATTGCTTTATACTTCATTTTTTAAAATATAATATATCTCATCTTTCAATCTTTTAAAACTATAATGGAATTTTCTTTATTCTTTTTATTAATGGGAAATGATACATAATATAGATATAACTCGATAAATGAAATTTTCAAATCGTTAAATTGTAACTGTAATTGTAACTTATAATGTAACTTATAATATAATTGCAAATTTAATCGAATAAACCGAAACCCATATCATCATCAGATTCTTCCTTTTCTTCTTCAACTTCTTCAGCAGCTGCTTCTTCAGAAGCAGCTTCAGCACCAGAAGCTGCACCAGCACCTGCGGATGAAGATGCTGCTGCCATAGAGAATAAGATTTCCTTTAAATCTTTACCTTCTAATGCTTTTGCGAAAACTGAAGTCCAGATGGATTCAACTGATGCACCTGCTGCGGTTAAAACAGTTTGTAAGTTTTCGGAAGTGATTTCCTTTTCTGCATCAGCTAAGATTAAAGCTGCGTATGAAACAAGTGCGTCAGACATTATATTGATTCTTGTTAAATGAAATGACTACAGTATCATTAAACATTCGTTATAATATCAATTTGATATATCTCTCTCTATGGAAATTTCAAATTTCGACATACCCCTTTTCTCAATCGCGCTCTGGATATTTTTCCAATTTTCCAATTTTCCAATTTTTATTAATCTAAGTGGCAAAACTAGAGGTGCGCGGGGGCCATTACCTTGTTGGGAACATGTGACTGCACAAAACACAAGAAATACTTACGTAAGCACACATGTAAACGATAAAATTAAACACATTTCATTTGCAGAGGCACGTGATCACGGGAGGCTCAACTACTTTTTTTTTTCTCTTTTAAACAAATTTTAATAAATTCAATTTTTATCGGCCCCCTCCATGGTGTATGTTCGTTGATACAAAGCATCAATCAATACTTACTTAACTAAATATATAGGTAGCTAGCTATACACAACTCATCGTTTATCTATTTTATGTACATGAATAAGCTATGCGGCCAATTCTACTGAAAGCTTATTTAATTAGTGAATTTCTTGAAGTTTTCTAACCAATCAAGATATTCATTGTTTTCCTTAACACCAGAATAAGCTAAAATGAATTCAGCTAAACCTTGATCAATGCCTCTTGAAACCAAGTATTGATTAACTGCTTCTTGTAATTCTTCAGCAAGATTGGAGAATTCTGGACCAGAATATTTCAAATCTCTTTGAGCTGCAGCTTCTGGAGAATCACTTAATGCAAGGTTAGAATCTTCAAAATTGGTGATTCCAGTAACTGAGAATGAAGAATCAATCAATGATAATGAAGCATCAAAACCAGTTGCCTTGTTATCTTTAGTAATCACAATATTTACATCAACATGAGCTAAATCAGAAACTTCATCTTCTAAGTATTCGGATTGTTCAAGTTGTTCTTGCATTTGCTTTAATTGGAATGAAGTTTGAGAAATTCTTAAAACATCAAAATAAATGTGAACTTTTTCACTTTCACTAACAGTTTTAACTAATTCTGCTAAGACTTTACCATCACTGTTAACAATTTCAAATTTATTTTCTTCTAAATAAGTTTTGAAAGTTTCATCCAATCCAAATGAGTCTGCTTCTTCATATTTCAATTCTTGGGAGAGAACTTCATGTAATTGTGTCTTTGCTTGATTATTAACATTTAATGAAGTTGAAAACTTTGCAACAGATATTCTTGGAATAACGTTTCTGGTTATTTGTGATTTGAATGCAGATGATCTAATAGCGGATCTGACGGTTTGTGCAAGTAATCTAGAGGACATGATGTTGTTTGAATTGATGCTTGTCAGAAATAATTTCACTCAAACAGATATGGAATAAATAGGTGGCAAAACGTAATTATGAAATACAATATAAAATTGTTTTAGAAATTTAGAGGCACACTGCTTTTTTTTTATTTTTTTTTCTATGTGAATAGAAAAAAAATTCCGCGGAAAAACAATACTTCTAAAAGCATTTAATCTTCAAGTTTACGTGAATGTATATGATGTATGGATGGATATACTAGATACTAATTGTTAAATTATCGAATCTTTAATGTCGTTGCTCTATATAAAGATAATGTATAAATGGATATATGCAATTGCAAGCGTAGAAATTGAATAAATTATACATGCAGATGGAATTTTTTTTTTATTATTATTATTTTGATCTCATAAATCATTTTCTATCATCCAATTTGAATATTTGTTTAAGATTTTCGTACATTAGATAACTTATTGAAACTGCGGGTATTACTTTAGCCAAATTTGGTACCAATCCTTTGAATAAACCTTGAATACCTTCTCTTTGAACAGTTTGTCTGAAAACATCTGAAAATCCAGTATAAGTATATGGATGTGCATAAGTTCCTTGTGCTTGTAATCTGGTTCTTAATAAATTAATTGGATAAACCATTGTAGCACCAAATGTACCAGAAGATGCACCAATAGATAACACTATATAATTAGGTAATTGAACATCATCAACTGAACAATTTAATTGTGCTGCTTGTGTTTTAATATACCATTTTTTCACTGTTGTAAAAGTACCTAAATCTAATGCTGCATATGGGAACATACCACTTAGACCAACAGTTAAACCTCTATAGAATATTCGGATACCACCTTCCTTATATAAATCAGCTGCCGTTCTGAAAAGTAAATTAAAACCTTTGATTTTAGAATCTAATGATGCACATTGTAATCTGTATTTAAGTGTATCAATTGGATATACTGTCGTTTGTGCAAGAACACCTCCAATACCACCACTCAAGTAAGTTGAAAATTTAGATAATTTCTTCTCATCATCAACACCTTCTAACTGACACATTATCTTTTTAGTGGCTTCAAATGATCCAAATTTCATTGCACTTTCAGGGAAAACTTTTATTACGTTTAAACCATTACCAACATAAAATGCTTTAACACCACCTTGTTTATAGATAGTTTTAATTGATTTAACTAATGGAGATTCTATTTTTTGAGGTTCTATTTTTTTATGTCTTAATTCTTCAATATGATGTCTTAAATTTGTTTTATTTTTCAATAAAGTCGAAGATAAATCTGTTCTTGCAATTAAAAACACTTTGATTCTATCTAATGGTGCAGTACATGTTCTTGATACAACACCCGACAACCCACCGGCTAAAAAGTATCCAACACTATTCAATATATCATCACCAACAGTGACATCACCTTCTGAGGATAAATTATCTAAATCATCGTTGAAAAATTTATATGCAGTTCTTATCCTGGAGCCATCTATTCTTGGCATAAATAACAAGCTATCTCTAAAAGTTGAATATGTTACATAACCTCTCTTTTCAGTATCCAAATTTTTGAAAAATTTACTTACTTCTTCAGGTTCTGGTTTACATCCTATGTTTGATAAATAAGTTGCAACATCATTTGGAGTGATTATTCCATCATTATCTTTATCAACATTATGAAAACCTTTTTCAATTTGAGATTCTGCTGTCATTAAATATTGATTAAATTTATCAAAATCAATCCGTTTACGTCGATTCCAAAAGGGTCCTTTCTTAGAATTATTGGAAAACGAACTGTATATTTCTTCCATTGCATATGGTGAATCCTTCAATGGATGATTTGATTCCTTCATTGCATCTTGGAATTCTTTAAAGGTAACATACCCAGCATGATTTTTGTCAATTGATTCAAAAATTTTCTCATGTCTTCTCCTTTTATCTTCTGGTGATTCTTTCGGAAGCATTATAAAACTCAATCTCTAAGAATTGTTATTCGTTATAATGTTTATATTTTTTTTGGAATGTATATTTATTGCTCTTGTACCATTAATAGTAAATAAATATTAGGTGGAACGGTTCAAATTTTCCCTTTTCTTTTGATTGGTGGAAAAACTTTCGAAACAAAAAAACAACAACTGAAAACTAGTTTATGGATGTTCAAGCAAAATGTACAGTGTTTTCCTATTCACGTCAATTGACAGATAGACTCGTTATTTTAATAAATTGGAATAAACAAGACTGTAACAGTGTTAGTGGGTTCTTATTTTGATTTATTTTTTTCAGTAGCTTACTTTTGCAAATTTAATTTGCTGGGGTGTATTTCAACATTTAATGCAACAAATTTAATGTCGCACACCCAGAGTCGCGACGATGGCAAGAGAGAATGTTTTTTTTTTTTTTTTGGCCACACCTTTTCCTTAATGCACTCCTCTCTTAATACTGGAAAATAATTCTATCAACATCAAATTTCAAAAGCTTCGAGTATGAATTAGATATATACGTAGGAGGGCTCTTGTATTTTTTTTGCATTTCCAACAAGTAATACACAAGCAGAAAACAAAGAAATGTCTGTGAATATCTTTGGAGATCAAGTCACGGAGGAAAGAGCTGAAAATGCTAGACTTTCATCCTTTGTTGGTGCTATTGCAGTTGGAGATTTGGTTAAATCAACTTTAGGTCCTAAGGGTATGGACAAATTACTCACGTCAGCATCGACTGGAGAATCCATGGTAACAAATGATGGTGCAACTATTCTTAAATCAATTCCTTTTGATAATCCTGCAGCTAAGGTTTTAGTTAATATTGCAAAAGTTCAGGATGATGAAGTTGGTGATGGTACAACGTCAGTTACCGTTTTATCAGCTGAATTATTAAGAGAAGCTGAGAAGCTGGTTGATCAAAAAATCCACCCTCAAACAATCATTGAAGGTTACAGAATTGCATCCAAAGTTGCATTGGCAAAGTTGGAATCGTTAGCTGTTGATAATTCTCAAGATTCCGAAAAATTCAGACAAGATCTTATCAATATTGCAAAGACAACTCTTTCTTCAAAAGTCCTTTCCCAAGATAAAGAATATTTTGCTAAATTAGCAGTTGATGCAATACTGAGACTAAAAGGATCAACAAACCTAGATCATATACAAATTATCAAGAAAGTTGGTGGTAAGTTATCGGATTCTTTCCTTGATGAAGGATTTATTTTAGATAAAAGATTTGGTGTTAGTCAACCGAAAAGATTAGAAAACGCTAATATATTAATTGCAAATACTCCTATGGATACCGATAAAGTGAAAGTTTTTGGTGCTAAATTTAAAGTCGATTCAACGAGTAAGTTAGCTGAATTAGAAAAGGCTGAAAGAGAAAAGATGAAACAAAAGGTTGAAAAGATCAAAAATTTTGATATAAATTGTTTTGTGAACAGACAGTTGATTTATGATTGGCCTGAACAATTATTCACCGATTCTGGAATAAACTCAATTGAACACGCAGATTTTGATGGTGTTGAAAGATTGGCATTAGTTACAGGTGGTGAAGTTGTTTCAACATTTGATAATCCAGAAAATGTTAAACTTGGACATTGTGATCTCATTGAAGAAATTATTATTGGTGAAGATATAATGACCAAATTCTCAGGTGTTGCAAAGGGTGAAGCATGTACTATAGTTTTAAGAGGTGCAACTGAGCAGTTATTGGATGAATCTGAAAGATCTTTACATGATGCATTATCTGTTCTATCTCAAACAACTGTGGAAACTAGAACAGTTTTAGGTGGTGGATGTTCTGAAATTAATATGTCTAAAGCTGTTGACCAAGCAGCTCAAAACGAAGCGGGCAAAAAATCTTTAGCAATTGAAGCATTTGCCAGAGCATTGAGACAATTACCAACTATTTTAGCTGATAATGCAGGGTTTGATTCAAGTGAATTGGTTACAAGATTAAGATCTTCCGTATATAATGGATTAATAACATCTGGTTTGGATTTGAATAATGGTGATGTTGCTGATATGAAAGAACTTGGTATTGTTGAAAGTTATAAATTGAAAAAAGCTGTTGTTTCTTCTGCTTCTGAAGCTGCTGAAGTTTTGTTAAGAGTTGATAATATCATAAGAGCAAAGCCAAGAACCGCTGATAGAAACATGCATTGATTGGATCGTTAAAAAAAAAAAACTGTTTATAATATATGACTTTATAATGTTAAGTTACCAATATATTACTGAATCAATTTTTATGACTTTAAATATATTATAAAAATATATTTAGTTTTTTTTTAAAGTTATTGATTGTTTTTATATACGGAATAAAAAAGTACACAAAGATGAAGTGATAGAATACAAAAAAATAGTATCACATTAACTTAAATTAGTTATAATATATGTAAATATTTTATTCTGCCTTCATTATTCATCTTTAGAATGGATCTATTTGTCTTTAGTTTTTGAAGTATCAGTGGTTGTTGCATGATGTTCATCATCAGTTTCATCTTCTAATTCAAAATGATCATCATTATCAGCAGATTTTAATTTCTCCTTTTCTTTTCTCAATTGTTCATCTAAATCTTTTTGACCATCATCAAAGGTATCTTGTATTTGATTGGAATCATCAAATGGATTTTTGTTGTTTTCACGGATGACATTACTCGGATCTTCAAATGGATTTGCATTATTGGTGGTAGTTGTTTCAAAACTTCTCAAATCATCAAACTCAAAATCATTATCATATTGCTGCTCAAGATCAATACCGTCATTTGCAGGAATTGCGCTACTTGCGGAAGTTGGAACTTGTGTGGATGCTGCTAAAAGGTATGATGTATCAGTTGGTCTCCAAACAATTGCAATACCAATAAAAACAACAAAGTAAATACAAGCAGGCCAGAATGTGACCAAAACATCGTTGAATTTCCAGAATTTTTCAATTGATTCAGCTAAATTATCATTGAAAATCAAAATAGTTGATATGATAAATGAAAATAAAAGTAATAAAACAGATCCAACAATAAGTCTAAATAACTTTTGATACATTTTTAATTTCACATATTGTTTATTTTGTAATAGCATTTCAGTTGTGCTTTTTAATGAGGTTAGAATCCAAAGATATAACCCTATGAAAATAATTGAAAGCGGTATGGTAAAGATCAAGATGATCCATGAGTCAGAATCAAAAGAGTCAGACGCCTTTGATGTATCTGCTGTAGATGCAGTTGGTTGAGATTGCATGGTATTATATGATAACCAAGCAACTGCAATTGAGAAAAGGAAATGAAGTCCACACAAAATTTTACAACCATTCATTAACTTTCTTGGTAATTTTGGATAAACAATTCCATAACCTAATGAGATGATTAATAACAAAAATAAAGAAAATGAAATTTTAAAAGCATTCAAAATACTAATAAAAACAATATAGAATTGAATTCCACCTGGTAGTGGATACTTCTTATTGTTATTTTGAATTTCGTATAATGACCATGTCAATATATCTTCGACTGTTAAGAATATGAAAAATCCTGCCAAGTATTTTTGTAGTAATAATAATTCAGATCTATGTTTGAAGATTGGGAATAAATAAACACATAAACAGACTGCGTAAACAACTGCCAATAGTCCATATAATGACAAAAGTGGGATTTCAGACGCTGGTAAATTACCATATGCATTGTGGAAATTGACAATCATGTCAAAATTATTCAAATTTTCGGTATATGGTGGATTAATTGCCGCAATACAGTAATAACCAGTTTCACCAACAATATAACTGAAATCGTTGGTACCTAAATCGGTTAGAACGGCAGTCTTCACAGGGGCAAATGTTGTCACATTATCATCAACAATAAATTGGTACAATTGATTTTCAGAACATAACCCTTCAGCAACTAAATCTTCCTTACAAATGTATCTTCTAATACCGTTTTTATCAACAACACCTAGTAACTCCACATCTTTGTATTCAAATATCATGATTGAAATTGAAGCATTTCCTGTAGCTGGATTTGGTCCTTCAAATGATTTCAAATCAACTTTAATAAATGGCTCGACCGGTCCACCCCAATCAATTTTACTGTACATACCTGTACAGTATTCGGCAGATTTGCCGCTAAGTTTGATTTTTTGGGCTGATACCGAGCATAATGTAGAGAAAGCGTACAATAATACGAATAAACGGGAAAAAATGTTCATCTGTATGTGGGTAGCAATGGATTGAGCTATTCAATGAATCCAAATTTATCTTAAAGAGAATTGGTAAGCAAAAAGTCAAAGGAAAGCGTACAACTACTGCTAACAACTGAGGTAGAAGTTGAATTTCGATATCGAGCCGATGAACAAAATTGTAAGCCTCTCGAGAAATTTTGTAATTTGAAGAGATTTCTGACTTTTCCTAGAATTACCGATACAAGTAGCTATTATTGCCCTCCAAGGAGTTCTTTTTGACTGTACATTATTTGTCATCAAAATGCTTAGAACACAGTCACGGAACTTGTTCAACAGCTTCTCAGTCAGGAAACTGGCGACAGCTGTTGAAACTAAATTCTTGAAAAAATACCCAATTGGTTCAGAAATCAGTGGCTACAAAATCGAAAGACTTGAACAAGTACCGGAGTTCAACTTAGTTGCAGTTGGTCTAGAACATATAAAGACAGGTTCAAAACATCTTCACATTGATAGACAGGATAATAACAACGTGTTCAGTATTATTTTTAAAACAAACACTCCTAATGATACAGGTTTACCTCATATTTTAGAACATACTACATTATGTGGTTCAGAGAAATATCCAGTGAGAGATCCTTTTTTCAAAATGCTAAACAGAAGTTTATCTAATTTTATGAATGCTATGACTGGTCATGATTATACATTTTACCCCTTCTCAACTACAAACGTAAAAGATTTCAACAATTTAATGGATATTTATTTAGATGCGACACTTCATCCATTGTTGACATCCGAAGACTTCTACCAAGAAGGTTGGAGATTGGAAAATGAATCAACAAAAGACAAAAGTTCCCCCTTAACATTTAAAGGTGTTGTTTATAACGAAATGAAAGGTCAAGTGTCTGATTCTTCATATTATTTTTGGATTAAGTTTCAAGAATCAATTTACCCATCATTAAATAATTCTGGTGGTGATCCATCCAAGATCACACAACTTACTCATAATGATTTAATTGAATTTCATTCATCACGCTATCATCCATCCAATTCTAGAACATTCACTTATGGTAATATTCCACTCAAGGAACATTTGGAAAAGCTCGATAAAGCTTTCATACCATTTGGAAAAAGATTAACCAAAAACGTTTTAAGACAACCGATTGAGTATGTCGAAAATGTAAATGTTGTTGTCAAAGGACCTGTTGATCCAATGTTACCACTAGAAGAACAATACAAAACATCCTTAACATGGAAAGCAGGTGCGCCAATTGACATTTATGAAACTTTCTTGGTGAAAATGGTATCATCTTTATTAATGGATGGTCATTCTTCACCACTTTATCAAGAACTGATTGAATCAGGATATGGTAATGATTTTTCTGTTAACTCTGGTTCAGATTCAATTACCGCTGTTAATTTATTCACGATTGGTCTGAATGGTTTAACCAAAGAAAAATCCAATAATTTACAAAATAAAGTTTTTGAAATTTTACAAAATGTTATGAAGGATGGATTTCCAGATATCAAAATTAAAGCATTAATTCACCAACTGGAACTTAGTAAAAAAGTTGAAAATTCTTCTTTTGGTATGAATATTTTAAGCTCTTTAGTTCCAAATTGGGTTAGTAATGTTGATCCTATGGATTCCTTGAAATGGGATGATATCGTCACGAAATTCAAGGCTGAATATTCCGAGAAGGGTGATTTATTATTTAAGGAAGTTTTAGAAAAGTACATATTAAGTCAACCATACTTCAAATATACAATGGAGCCAAATGAGAATTTTGCCAAGGAAGTTGCAGAAGAAGAAGAATCCAGACTCAAATTTAAAATTGAGCAACTTTCAGAAGAAGATAAGGATACCGTTTACGACCGTGGTTTGAAGTTACTTGAAAAACAGGAAGAACATGAAGATCTTTCATGTTTACCAACTGTCAATGTAAGTGATATTTCCAGAGAAGTTCCATTTTTAAGAATTAACAATAAGTATGAAAATGGAGTCCCAATTCAATCAAGACTTTCACCAAAAACTAACGGATTGTCTTATTTCAAAGGTTTAAAGACTATCAAGTCATCTGAATTAACTGAAGACTTAATTCCTTACTTACCGCTATTTTCAAGCTGTTTGACAAACCTTGGTACAAACAATAAATCTATGGCAGATCTTGAAAATGAAATTAAATTATATACTGGGGGATTATCAGCAAACTTTTTCACACACGCATCGGCTCATGATTCAAATGAAGTCTATTTGAAATTTGGTATTGGAGGTGTCAGTTTGAATTCTGATTTTACCAAAATGTTATCTTTATGGGAACAGCTTTTACTTGACACTAATTTTGATAACATTTTGAAGTTAAGTACATTGATCAAATCATCAACTGCAGATAACTTAAGTGATATTGTCAGCAGTGGTCATAGTTATGCTAGATCTGCTGCAATTTCTAAAATATCCAATGTTGGAAAGATTCAAGAATTATTGGGAGGTATTGAAAATGTTGAATTTATGAATGAAATTGCGAAATTTGAATCAAATGGTACATTACAAGAAAATGTTGTTCCAAAATTAAAGAAGATTCAAGAAATTCTTTTGAATGGTTCAGGTTTACAATATAATATAACAACCTCGAAAGATGTCATAAGAGAGCAAGAATCTGAAATTTTGAGATTTGCTGATAAACTTGATTTCAAGCAATCGTTTGGCAAAAGTGCTTATGAATTAGAACCAATCAATAAAGAACATTTGACGAATGAATTTGTTAAAATTCCATCACATGTTGGGTTTTCATCAACTGCTGTTACGGCTTCAAGTTATAGTTCCAAAGATTCTGCATCGTTACAAATACTTTCACAATTGTTATCTTTCCGTTACTTACATAGTGAAATTCGTGAAAAGGGTGGTGCATATGGTGGAGGTGCAAGTTTAGATGCATTAAACGGTGTTTTCTCCTTTTACTCCTATAGAGACCCTAAACCATTAAATTCATTAAATGTTTTTGACAAATCTGTGTTAAATAATTCAATTAATATTAAGAATGAAAAAATAACTGATGAAGATCTTGAGCAAGCAAAACTAACAATTTTCCAAAGGATCGAAGCACCTAAAAGTGTCAGGGATGATGGTATGAGTTTATTTAATTATGATATTGATGATGATTTGAAACAAGAGCGTAGATATGCTCTACTGGATGCTACTTTAGAAGATGTTCTGGAAGTGAGCGATAAATTTTTCAAGGAAGACACAGTTAGAAGTCGTGTTATTATTGGCCACGAAACCAAGGAGATTGAAGAATCATCTGACTGGGTTATTAAAGAATTGAATTAATAAAAAAATTCTTCTGTAAATAGAGTGATATAGATTTTACATAAAGTCTTGTGTACTTATGAGCTATTAGATAATTGATGTTTTTTTAAAGTATAACAACATTTTAAAGAAAAAATAATGCCACCAACATTGTTTGGCATCCCATAACTTCAAATTCAACGACAAAAAAAAAACTTTCGGCCGAATGGTTTCCCTCTTTTATGAAACTACAGTCGTGATGTGATGAATGTTAAACAAACCAAACTATGATATTCTAAATAAATATATTTAATAACTTTTTAGATTTTTTCAAAAAGAAAAAAAGCTCATTTGCTTTCGATTTTTAAAACAGCTTACATTATTATCTCATATTATTGCAAAGTAAAGATGTGCTCATAACAAAATCTTCAAGACATGGTTCTCAGTTTGCTAATGGTATCATTAACAACGGAAAACCATATAGTTTTCATTAACTTGAAAGAGGTGTGGACTTTCCTGAATAAATATTGGAAAATCAGCGGGTTACATTGAACAGTAAAAAACAGAAAGACAGAATGATGGAAGAACCAAAATCTTTATGTTTTGAAAATCTTAGTAAGTAAACCAGGTGTACATTGGCTCAAACCAAGAAACTATTTTGAGAGTACCCAGAAAGTTCATAAAAAAAGCAGAAATTCCGTTTATCTCAGTCTCATAATTAAACAAGTTTGCTGAAAGAGGCTAAATCGATATATACTACACCAGATAAAAAGCGATGGTTAATCGAAGTGCGGCCAAAAGTAGGTGGTTAGTTAGTATACGAGTAGTTGTTCCGTAATGTAGATTCACCAGAAACTATCTTTGATTTCCTTAAATTTTTCACCTTGGTGGCTTCACCTTGGTAAAAAAAACAGGACGTGATTCATGAGTTCTGCCAAATGATCCGGTTCATTTCTCATTTCAAATTCCAGTTTTCCTCTACATTCTGAAACAGGATATCCATCCTTCCATCTTAGAGATATTTAGTAATGACACTTCAGAATATAGAACTATTTTTACTATATGATTAAATTACATAAAATAAGGTATTTACACGAGCAGTGACGGTTCAGAGGCTTGAAACTAATTTTAGCTGCATATTTCGCGATTTGTCCATATAGTGGACCCCTTATTTTTTCCAAACAGTAAAATTTCGGGATAACTCTAATTGGATGATTGGAAATCTCCTTGATGTGAATCTTGGAATTACAAAATTAGTGAAACGAGTTCAAAAGCCGAGATTTCAATCCCCAACACTACATATTATTGCATATGTTACTACATTATCTTTTGATCATGTGACCAATAAAATTGATCGCCCTCTAACTGGTTTCAGTAATCAACAATCGGCCTACAAAAAAAAATGCCATTTATTATTATTATTATTATTATTATTATTATTATTATTATTAATTTATCTGTGTTCATACATATCTTCATTTTGTCATCACTCTGTAACAAATGATTTACGCTCTCGGAAATGATTGATAATCTCTCTTAAACCAAATCCCGCAATTGTTCCTTTTACTCTTGAACAAATGATATGTCGTTTTCACTTAATTGTGTAAATGTTCATGACAGGTAACTACAGCGAATGCGGGGAACATCAGCAGTTATATATGTTGCTATAGTTTGAATATGGGAAAACCTAGCCTTGGAAATATCAAGACTACGCCGTGCGAGTATGAGAGATACGGTACATGGCTTATATTTCATAATTATTAAAGAAACACTGAAAAGTCTTTAAGGTTTTGGACGATCCTAGCCAATCTATTTAGTTTTAGTAGGGTTATCGATACTACTTTGGAAACTCTAACAGAATCTTTTAGCAACAAACGACCAGTTTCTGATAGAGCAATACATCTTTAGGGTTTAGATATGATCGTTCGACTCTTGGAATGGTAAATCTTTTTTTTTTGATAGATGGATAACATCTTTTCCATTTAAAGTGGCAAAAGGCTGTGAGCCAAATATTTTTTAAAATAACCTATTCTTTTCAAAACTACAGCCCAAATAGAGAATCAAACACTTTGCAGATTTCCCTCACTATCACAATGTAGCGTCATTTACCGACATGTAGCGTATATTGGATGACTGTAGAAGAATATTCAAAACCCCTCTTATGGCTGTTGCAAAAGCTAGACTGTCATGAACAACCCACTTCGGTAATTTTAATAAATAAACAATGGTTGCTAAAAAAAAAATTTGTGGTCCAAGTGCTGTTAATTGCCGGGATATGGTAAATTCTTTAATGTGCTCGTTTGAAGGATCAACGGCGCTGTCATGGGGCTGTGATATGCAACAGTGAAAAACCAACAGGAAGATTTGCATCATAAATCTGGCCAGACCTTTGATAAGTATCTACTGCAGTGTTACATTGCACAGCTTCAGGGAAGAAAAATTTGTGGCGACAAGCAAATTGCCGAAAAAAGTGAACGTGTGATGCAACAATTAAAGGGGGTGTACTGTAACATGCAGAAAGAAAAAACAACTTCACCAATTTTTTGCTGCAGTGGAAACAATTTTTACCCTGAGAGCGAAACTGATAATCATCTGCACTATGACTAAAAATTGTCCAAAGCCCCGTGGAATGTTACAATCGCTTCTTGTGAGGCGCACCTGCATGTGCATGCAGACCGAAAAAAAAAATAAGAAATTATTTCTTTTGCCTCATTTTTCAACGGTGATCAGAGAAGACATTCTTTTTTTATAAAAACGAAGACTGTTCCTTTAGTTTTTTCGAATTGATTGTTATTTTTAACTCTACTCATAAGATTTATTTTAAAGAGCAACCAACATTTCAAATCAAATAACAATGAAATTCTTCACCAAATTCATCCTTTTACTTATCGTTGCCTTTTCACAATTTAGTAATGCTGCTGTTATTAGAGTAGCTGCTCCAATTGTTGGTAATGGCAAAGAAGTAAAACCGCTTCACATCGAACCACTTAGCACAATTTTAGCGGGTGAAATTGTAATTCCAACACAAACTAGTGGCTCATCTACCTCAATTGCAATTAAAACATCATCACCAGCATCATCAACATCAGCAACAGCTTCTGCTGTTCCTACCACATCAGATTTAGAATTTGAAAATGGATCTTCAAAGTTCACAATTAACAATAACCTCATGATTATTTCAGGTATTGTTTCTCTTGCTTTCTTATTCTAAAACCCCGGCTTTATTATTGCCATTAAGACTTTACTAAACATATATTTAGCTTCAAGGAGCTTTCTAAAATCAAATTTTATAGACCACTTTTATACACTTATATAGAGATTAAATGCATTCACTTGAATACTTCATACTTTGTAACTGTTTGAGAAATCACAAAAACAGTACATCTATTAGTTAGAGAACAACAAAAATGTTTTCTAATTTGGTTTTCTTTCCTCAAATCAGGTAAAACTTTTTTTGGATCGTAGAATTAAGAATTACCGATGGTTCTAGCTTAAATTTTCCCAAAATGTCCTGAAATTATTTCTATTGTTAAAAAACTAAACAAGAGAAAAAAAAAAATTTCAATTCGTATTTACCGTGTTTGTGAAAAATTTGGCGACATCAGGTTAGGTATAATAATAAAATATCAGATTAATTAGATTTAGCTGGGAAGAAACCAGATAATAGTGAAGTAATATTTGAAGTATTGTTCAAATCTATTACCATAAACTATACACTATCTAGCATTAATCATGTATAAAGTAGAGCACTTGTATGCGTAAAAGCTAAAAGGGAAAACAAATATGTAAAAAAAATTTGGAAGTCATGATTTTCCAACCTTACCCCACACTTCAAATTAAATTATAAATTACAAAATAATTGTAAACACTGCACCACATCAGCTTACTGTATAACACCAATATCATAACATAAATAACCGCGTTAACTTGTAGTCCAATGACGGAAGAAACTTTAAAATTGTCAGCAGGAGGGGTAACACCCGGTCTTTTGACCAATGTATAAGGTTTTAAAATAAAAAATATGGCACAAAAGGGTAAAAATGTTGAACAGGAGCGCACGGAGATAGAAGACTAGATCTCTTTGGACTAGAAGGACCGCAATCGTGAGGGCGCGAATACGAGAGCAAGGAAATAGAACGGGCCCAAAAAATGGAGGAACATTTCAAACTGAGTTCTCTTGCATATGGAAATTAACATTAGCAACCAGAATGTCACATTTAGCGCGTTCTCATGATTTTGTTGGGTTTTCATCATGCAGAGCACTTTTATGTTTCCACTTCGTAAGAGTACTTGGAATGACATTTCCATGTTCTTTTTTCCATCATTTTGCCATCACTCTATTCCAAACATAATTATGTTACCTTGTTGTAACAATACGGTTCCTATTGTTTGCTGTCACCGAATTTTAAGTTTTGCTGTGCATATTTTCACCAAGATATTTTTTCTCTTACACAATTTCTCTTTGTATAAAAGTAGAGTTCCGGAAGCTTTTTCTTTGGGTGAGCGGACAATTATTTTTCAACTTCCCTTGCTTTAAATAGTTTCTATATTATATTTTTTTTTTCTATACTTATATTTTTTTTATTTTCCTTACTCATCCAAGTTAAATTTCATTAATCAACTCCAAAGAAAAATAATGAAATCCTTAGATAGTTTATTACTACTACTTCTTTTGCAAGTTTGTAGTGCTTTTGAAGTTGGTCAAACTTCAAAAACATTACAAAAACGAGATGCATATTCAACTATATACGGCTCTCAACCAACTGCTCAAGTCATTTCTACAGTTGCAACTGCAGCATCTGCATGTTCTCTCAGTACATTCAACCATGGTTATCCATCTGCATCTGTTCATTACGATCCAGTTGTTAAACAAGTTGGTAATAACCTCTATGAAGCGACAATGACTTTCAATGGTGTTAGTTGTTCCGATTTTGATAGAGCTGCTGAAATTAAACTTGATGGTGTTCAACCAAACGTTGTCTTATGGTCACATAATGATCCAAAAAATAAAGGTACTGATTACATTAATGGTTGTAATTGGGTTGCTACATTTGTTTTCCAAGGTTCTTATGATTCTCAAAATAATAGATACTGTATGAATGGTGGTTCCCAAATTCAATATGATTGGTCGGGGGCAAAATGGAATTCATTTGATTATTCATTTGGTTGTGGTTCCGGTGGTCAATTCGATTTACCAAATTTATGTTGGCCTGCTGATCCAAATAATTCTGTTACACAAGCTACTACAAAGACCACCAATACCCCTACTAATAATACACCAACCAACAGTCCTTCTCAACAATGTTTAACTGCCAATGCCGCTTGTTCAGCAGATTCTGACTGTTGTAATGGGTTATTCTGTGACGATATATCTAACCCATACTGGCATCATTGTGCATCTGGTGTTAGACAAAGTATATCATCAACTATCTCTTCTACTTTATTATCATCATCATCATCATCATCATCATCATCATCATCATCATCATCATCGACTACATCATCTGCACTTGTTATTCAAACTATTGCACCAATCAACGGGGGTGAGTTATCATCCTCAAGCTCCTCATCAAGCTCATCATCCTCAGCAATTGCAAAACCTAGTGGGACAAGAGTTTCACCAGATCAATGTTCCATGAGCAACTCTCAATGTAAGTCAGATTACGACTGTTGTGAAGGTCTCAAATGTGACACCACTACCAACCCATATTACTCATTCTGTGTTGTCGATTCAACAGAACCACAATGTACCCACATCAACCAACAATGTGCTTCCAACTCCGACTGTTGTGATGGTTTATACTGTGATGATATTTCAAACCCATACTGGCCTCACTGTGTGTTAGGTAATAAGCCATCAGCATCTACACCAGCCACCTCACCAGCCACCACACCAAGCTCATCCAGCTCATCCAGCTCATCCAGCTCATCAAGCTCATCCAGCTCATCCAGCTCATCCAGCTCATCCAGCTCATCCAGCTCATCCAGCTCATCATCCTCATCCAGCTCATCATCCTCATCATCCTCATCAAGTTTATCCAGCTCATCATCCTCATCGATTGCAAACCCTAGTGCGACAAGAGTTTCACCAGATCAATGTTCCATGAGCAACTCTCAATGTAAGTCAGATTACGACTGTTGTGAAGGTCTCAAATGTGACACCACCACCAACCCATATTACTCATTCTGTGTTGTCGATTCAACAGAACCACAATGTACCCA